>JAMZDL010000037.1:0-216066 GCA_027579765.1 Candolleomyces efflorescens
TCCAATCTGTCGAATCGCTTGTCCAATCTGTCGAATCGCGTGTCCAATCTGTCGAATTGCTTGTCCAATCTGTCGAAGCATTGTCATTGTCCAACCTGTCGAATTCGTCGGTTAAGAAATCTTTTCTTTTGTCTTCCGTCTTCACCATCTTTCGTAGGCGCTACATTCTGGCTGAAGTTTGACTGAAGACCTTTGCGTTTTCGAGTTTTACCGAGTCTTTTTTCGGTCCTCACCCTGTCGAAGTTGAGCGATCACGAGCGGGCTCAACGAAATCGAAAACACTCCCCATGTCTGAGACTAGAGGCCTTCTCCTGTTGTCCTCAACTGCACGACTGATGACACAACACAGGGCGCGTCCAGGGTCCTCGGGTCCTAGGCTCTTTGAGCTAATGAGAACCATATAGTTCCCGTCCAAGAAAGCACGTACCCAACTCACGAGTAGCCAAACTGCGATGCAGTTGGTGACTCTCTTGATCCTTCAGACTGGCAGGTCGCTGAAAAAGGTTTCGAAGATACGCTGAAGGCAAACAGCGGTGCGAGAGGCTAGTCACAGTCTGAGTGAACAAGGAAACGAGTTCTACGGTCATGGCAGCACACTGACGTCGAGATACCGACAAAACAAACTCATATATATCGTATTCAGGTATATATACACGGGAAATTGATGGTAGATGAATGAGGAGAAAAATCACTCCATGTTCAGATGAAAGGATGGAAGGATATACTCGCGCCTACCAGTTTCCGATGAGCATAAGAATATCTGCATATATCTGTAAGACTCACGATACTCGAGCGATAGAAGCAATTCCAGTGAAGTTCTTGTAGGGAAGAGTATACGAATTGCTGGATGATGATTCATGAATGACTTTGTGGGAATCAGAAGGAATAGACCAAGACTCACGATGCTGGGCAGATTGCACTGAGTGCGACCACCTCGCCGCTGGCTCTTATGAACTTGACAAGCAGGTGAAAGGACGCGCCGCCATATGGAAACAGAGTTTCGGCAACAAAGACATCGGGCAATTCCGATGCTTGCGCGAGGTACGCCTGGATGCGCAATTTGAGGTAATCTGGAGCGTTAGCGGTACGCGCCTCGTAATCGGCTACTGTGACGACGTCGACTGTGGGAGGCGCAGTGCGGCAATTGACAAAGCGGACAAGACTGTCCAAGGGAGATCCCAGACGTCTAGCGTTGCGTATGTTCTCGAACTCTCCGTCGTGAGATGTGATCACATCTTGAACCAGGGCAATGAAATAGGACCTGTTCACGGAAGAGACCCACCCTTGCAAATGGCGGAGCCTCCAGATACGAGCTTGATGTTGGCATTCCTGTCGATGGAAATCGCTCCAGTCGCGAGCCTGGCACTCCGTGGAGCAATAGACGACAGAACGACAGGCGGAACATTGCTTTGCCGTACCGGAGACTTGAGAACCCAGATGCTGGAAACGACACGAATGAGTGGCGAAAGAGAGAGGGTCTTCGAATCAATACGCACACTCACTGCATCACAGACCCGCACTTGGGTAGCGGCTCTGTCCCTATGAACCGACACTGCCTGGGATACGGCACAGGAAACGACAATGATGGAGTTGGTCCTGGAGGACGTCTCGCGCGGGTTGTATCGGCCATTTGGTGTAGGCAACGTCCTACCCAGCGCCCCGAGAGTGAGCTCCAAAATAGGAGAGACTTCATGGTAAATCGAATAGGCGGCGATGTGTTGAAACATGAGAAAAGCAAGCAGATGGTCTCTCTCGGTATCTGGGATGTAGTTAATGCATTCGGCAAGTAAGGGCATCACCCCACCCTCCACAAAGGGAATCACCTTGAGCAGAGCGGGAAAGGTGCCAAGTGGGGCGTCGAGGGTGAGTTCGGAAACCTGTCGAAGGACTCTGACAACCAACATCCAGTGATATTGAGAAGTCTTCCCCTCGGTGATAGACCAGAGCGTCTGCGGGATGGCTCGAAGAAGGTCACCCGATCTAAAAAACGACAACCACGTCCCATGGGTCCTGAGAAGCTTTGATGTGAAGATGAGAAGCTCTCGGAGGTGCAGTAAGGCGAATTTCCATGTACACCGCTTCGACGAGTAGTGGTCGGCAAGTTGTTGAATTCGAACATGAATCGTCTCGGCCACGACATTGATCATGCCGGGGTGTCCGTCCAGCGTATCAAAGAAGGTTGTCCTACCGATGTCGTCCTTGAGGAAGCCGTTGAGCAGGTCAAGTACACAACAGAGTTCCTGCTGAAAGGCGACGAAATATTTCCCCTCATCGACGTCCTGGCGGGTCCAGAGTTCCAGAAAGAGCGCGATAATGTGATGGGAGCCCATGAGATGGTCGCGAAGGTTGTCATCCATCGAGACGAGCATCATAACAATTCCGGAGGAGGTGTGGAGATACTGGGCTTTGGAAACGAAAAATCCGATCCACCGGAGAAAGATATCGAGATTTTCTTTCAAAAAATTCGCAGCGCGGGGCTGCAAAGGATGATCATCTCTGAGTCCTTCACAGACCGCGGCGATGACCCCAAGAACCTGAAGGGCGCAGCGCATCGAATTGTCGGCATTTTCTTTGAACGCTTCAGAATCGTACATTTCGTGCGACGGAATTCGGTTGGGCCGAAGAAGGTGGAGCAAGCTTTCGCAGATCTCTATGTCGTAGTCGCTGAAAGAAGAAACGTAGGCGGAAAGCGACTGGAGACTTTCGACAGATCCTGTAGCTGCTAGTGAGAGTAACTGCAAGTGTATTATTGAAAGGCCGTAAGCTGCCATGAAAACATGATTATGAAGGAATGGACCTTACTTCTGCTTTCGCACCGGGAGACCCTAGAGAATTCGACATGATATCGACGTGTGGCAACGTCAAAGGCTACTGGGGCGAGAATACAGTGAGAAGGGAGGCAAAGGGAGATTACCTCCGTGTACGAGCTCGGACATTTTCCCTTTGTCCCAAGTCTCGGCATTCTCCTTGCTTTTTCCTGATGTCGCAGTGGTGGTAGCACGATTGAGTGGCGGAGTGGCATGGAGGCGAAACGCGCCTGTCAGTTATGCCCGAGAAACAATGACATCATATTCAACGCCAAACAAACGCTGGACCAGCGGTCGCCTTCGCCTTTTCTCCTTCGCCTTTCTCCTTCGCCTTTCGACCCTTCTACCTGCTGGACCATTTGAGAATGTCAGAAAGGCTTTGTTGGCTCCATCCATCTGTGGCCATGGCATTCAGTTGCCCTATATTATGGCAGAAAATTTTGCAGTGCCAGCACCACCCCGCTTGAAGAGTATCCCAGGTCAACAAGATGCCCAAAGATACCCGCAACCCGCTCCCTACGGAGCCTCTCACACCTAAATCTCCCTACTCTGGCGCCCAACTTCGTCGCTCGAATCGCCTTCGCCAGAATACGAACCTCCCTAGCGGAAGCTCCAGCTCAGCAGGACCGTCAAACCGGCCGGAACCTTCCACACCGTCTGTTTCTCGATCTCAATGGACTTTCCCTACTCCATCGACACCGAATACGCCTCGTGTTGTTAGGACCTACTCCCGCGCTTCAAAGAAAAAGCACGGCAAGAGGAAGAGGGAGCCCTCCGTCGACTCAGTTGCTTCTGCGTCATCGGCCCTATCGAACGGATCGGACGAGCTCCCCACTGCCCTCGAGTTTCTGGAGCAACTCCGGCGCTCATCAGCTCAACCTTTGGACGATGCCGTCGTAATCAAGGAGGTATGCAAACACGTTGTATCGCCAGATAAGATTCTTGCTCATTGTTGGACCCAGTTCTTAGCATCCGTTGAATCTGACGGAACCTGCAGCATTTGCATGCTCCCTATGGCTAGGCCGTACATGTACGCTAATTTACCGTGTGTGCAAAGCTCTAGATACTCTTTTCTGACTGCCCTTCCCTTATAGCACTTCATGCGGTCATGGCTGGTGTGCCGACTGCCTCAAAATCACATTCCAGGCCCAGCTTACGGAGAAGTTATCAGATTTTGAGCTCGTCAACCATCACTTCCTCAACCATACCCTCGTCGAATGTCAACATGTTCCGACGTCCGATTTTGAACAGCACCTTCTTGTGCGAGCCTTGAGGGATCACGACTGCAGAATAGAAGAACTTTTCAGCTATACCTGCCCGGAATGCCGCACTCTCGTCAAGACGGAGCCCACGGTCAATTACCCACTTCTCCACATGCTGGAAACTCAGCGGAAGTCGCTGAAAAATCGTCTTCCCAAAGTCGATGCTTCCAGCTCTACTTTACCCTTGTATCCATTCCAAGGCTTGTTTCTTAACTGACTCCCTTATTGATATTGTTGCTCTTTCCCTGTATGCTGTTCATTCTATCTCGTTGATAACCATTTTTTGTATATTTATCGGTAATTATACCATTTTATTAGAAAATAGGATCGTAGCCATCAAGGATCGCGATGCTGCCTTGAGCGGTACTGTCGGGAATGGACCGAATTTTTGTAACAAAGCACCGAGTTCAGTGGCAATCCAGGGTGACCTTTATATCGGTAGTTTACAGCCGTTCATGCCACTCTTATCCGCCATGTCTAGTCTATCGAATTCCGACCGTTTTCCCCTAGAACTTGCCGAGAAAGTGGTGCAGTTCATAGATTCTTCAACCTCTCTACGCACCGTGGCCTTACTGTCCAGGGAGTTCCTGCAGTCGTCGCGCCGAGTCCTATTCGCAACTATCGCGCTCCACTGCCCTTCACGACTGCAACCCTTGGTGGACTTGTTGAAGGCTGAGCAATGCACCATCCCCAGGGTCATCGAGAAGCTCGAAATCCGGATCCGTGATGCAAATTACCCCAAACCACAGGGCCGTCGCGCGATTCGCAGAATCATCTGGCGAATCAATTTCATCCTTCAAAACATCGAAGCTCGTTCCTCTGTCTGCATCGATTTGGAATGGATGATAAACGCGTATCCTGGTTGGGTCACGGACTATTTTGTTTCAAGCTCAATTCGCCTCGCCCGCGTTGGATCATGGTCCACGCTTTGTCAGCTCACCGTCAATGGACACTTCTCCCGACTCTGCAACCTGACCGCAGCCCTATCGCAATTACGCTCGTTGGTGGTTTTGAAGGTATCCGCACTTTGGGATGACGATAATATCCCTGTCGGAGGCTACCTTTCCTCACAGCTCCGAGAGCTAGAGGTTAGCACCACCAGCCTGTGCGTTCTAGGTTGGATCAACTCCCTCCCGCTCCAGCACACTCGGGGCTCGTTACGTGTCTTCAAAGTTGAAGCAAAACAGGAGTGGATCGAGGACTTTTCTCATCTTGACACATTTGCGCGGTACTTTGGTTCCTGCTTGACTGATGTTTCATTTTGGATGTTCCCGAGGCTCGCACTACAAGGTGAGTCTTGAATTTAGATTCGTCACTGGCACGGCGTTGACGTCGACTAGCATGGGCTCGTTACCTGCCCTTCTTTGTCAAGCTTGAACGAATTACCTTGTGGATCCAGCGACATATCACGCTTTCAAGCTATCGCTTGTTCCTTCGTCGATGGGCCTCGAAATTCAATTCCAAGCAACTCAAGACCATTACTATCCGCCATAGAGATTGGCATCAAGATTGCCAAACCCCCCGGTTTTGCAGATGGAGCTTGAAATTCGAGGCTTTGGACTCCCCTCCCAATGTTGACAAGGTCGAAATCATTTGTCAGACCGATACATCCCCCTTGCTGCCCTGGGACTATGAGGCATTCTCCCTCGATCTGTGGTACGACAGTGAAGGCTCAGAATCGGAGGAGTCGACGGAAGAGGATGAAGAGCTTGTGGGAGAGGATATTGCAAACTCGGTGGAGGACGAGGTCGATGTAGAGGGAGAGGAAAGTGCAGACGGGGAAGGCTATGAAGATGATGGCCACGAAGATGAAGAGTGGGAAGAGGAGGCTGCAGACGAGGAAGGGTATATTGAAAAGGAAGAGTCGGTCGATGATGGGTACGGGGACGAGTACGGTTATGGGTACAAAAGCGAGGAGTATGACGAAGAGCATGAAGACGAGGAGCACGAGGACAAAGGAGATGAAGATGGGGAGGGCGCCAACAGAGGCCTTGGTATCGAGGACTCTAATCAGGAAAGCGAAACAGTCACCGCCGGCTCGCGTGATGGGATAGCGACTGATCGTCTGGTAGCTTGGTTCAGATCTATCGGTATCACCGTCGAGGATCCCCCAGATGTTGCAGTCAAAGCCACGGATGAGAACCCACTCTTAGGCATAACTCTTTAGGTGGACGATCATGCGTCATTGGAATGTCGATTACATAGGTCAATTTATGTACTCCATCTGTCGCGCCTTTACTTTTCCAATCAGACGGTTCAGACCTATAGCTCAATTGTGTAGCGGGAAGACAGCACCACCGTTGTCCGCACCAACTGCTGTTCCGGCGATGAGGACGTGTCTTTACACCTCAGGTACGGTGAACGTCTTCGATGGACAATAATACTATAAATAGATGCCCTAGCGAGCGACAAGAAGTCTTTCATAGATATGTACATGATTAAAACTATGTGAGAGAGACCCCCATCCTTCAACTCAATCATTGTAGTTTCTCTGCAAAGGTCGAGTCTCCCGTCCTGTGACCGTGACCGCAGTTTCTGCTAGCCTAAACCTCACAATAAGTCAACGAAATCGAATCGGGTTGCCAAATGCGTACCTGGCAATGGGTGGAGGATATGCAAGGTTGATCGCCGGCTGTATGTCCAGTCGATCGACCTCGTATTGAGGTTGTTTTGCTAACCACCTAGCGTTGTAGAAGTTTTTCGGTAGTCCTTTGACGGGGCGATATCTGCGAGTCTCGACAATGACTCGAGGCGGATTGTCAAGTTGAGGGTTGTGTCTTGTGCGAGGGAAGTTCCCAGGAGAAGGGCGCACACCGTCCTGGAACCGATGCACGAGGTCGAGATTATCCAAGGTTTGCATCCAGCCCCGAATTCGGGCAGCTCTCCACGGCAACTTTGTGATGAGCAACTCTCGATCTGAACCTTCTCCTTCAGACTCGTCGCCGCTGCACGCGGCCCAGGAAAGCTTCGTTTTGAAAAGTTCGTAGAACGATTCCATGGTGGCATCTTTGGAAAAGAACTTGCAGATATTCCGGCGACGGGCGACACGCTGAAGAAGAGCGGTAGGGGCGAAATTCAGATTGATTGAAACCAGCTAGCAGATGGGAAGAGACATACATTCATTCGTCGTTGTCTGCATGCCTTATCCTGAAGGCCCTCGGTCCTTGCCTCTGGGTCGTCCCTCATATACTCCATGTAATGCCTCTTCAACGTGCGGAGATGGGTAAGGAAATTCTCGACAACAAGGTTTTCCTCCTCCGTATATTCCGGGAAGACTTCCACGAAGTCCTCGGCAAATACACGAGCAGCGGCTTCGTTCCATGCATTGCCTTGGTTGCGTAGCTCCGGACTGGCCCCCTCAAAATCCAAGAATAATTGAAAATCTTCGATACAAGGCCCACAATTCGGCTTGAACTTGGATCGCACCCATCGTTGGAGTTGATGGCGTTCGAGGCTGGTAATTGGTGCGATGCCAACTGGTGCTTTCACTCGTCCCATCAAGAGGAACACCCTCTTACGAATTTGATGCTATTTTCGAAAGCAAGTCATCAACAAGGAATACGAAATTGAGTCTGAGGGAACATACTTGTCGAACGTTA
Organism: Candolleomyces efflorescens; assembly: GCA_027579765.1. Lineage (NCBI taxonomy): Eukaryota > Fungi > Basidiomycota > Agaricomycetes > Agaricales > Psathyrellaceae > Candolleomyces > Candolleomyces efflorescens. The sequence goes on from JAMZDL010000037.1 coordinate 7,669, forward strand.
ACATGTGCCCCACGTGATGTCGGCTCGCAAGATGGCTCAGGCCCCTGCGCAGCATCGCTCGTAGAATCTTGGTCGTCTGATGAAGCGGAGTACCCGCGAGCCCTGTGGGATCGACGTCGACGCAAGGATTTGAGAATCACGGCAATGTGTTGTTCTTCCAAAGGCTGAGAGAGAGGCATATCGATCATTGTATCAAAGGGCAAACAAGGTGATAGAGTTTCTCTCACCTTTTGGCTACCGGCATACGTATGATACGCGGCCTCCTGGAATAAACTGTCAGCTGGGGGACACAGTTGCCAAAGTTATAGGTGCCTTACAATATCTGAGTCTGAGAACCCAGATGAAGAGGTCTCTACGTCCTGGCGTCCTCTATGGTTCGATTGTCCAGGCTTAGTTCCACTTCGGCCGGCAAGCGCCTCATCATCATCATCTTGAGGCTCATCCGAGAAACTGAGGATGTCATTGTCGGAATCCTCCAACTCGATGCGGCGGGCTTGTCGCGGTGGGACAGGAAGAGAGTCGGGAGCCTGGGAGGCGAAGAGCCAATGAGGGTGTCCGTCATTCCCAGCATCGGAGTGCATCACACGACAGGCTGGTCTTTCGGGAACAGGGGCGCCATCACGTTCACTTGCCACAAGTTTACGAACTTTCGCAAATTCCTATCATGAATCAGTATCGTGCACCCATTGGTATGACAGCTCATTTACTAGGTTGATGTCTTCTGGGGAGTCTGACGACTTTTCGTTTGGCATAGCTCCAAGTGGTTTCTTTACCTTTGGAAGAAAGGCTCGGGGTCAGGAATTGCACAAACACCAATGTAAATAAGGCTCACCGGGCCCCTGCAATCATCACTGAGTTGATCAGAGGATTGACTGTCGACGTCCTCATCCTCTTTTGTGTGGTGCTTAACCTTCAGAAAATCAGAAGCTGGACTGTGAACTAGGGATGAAACATACGATGACGTTACGGAAGATATTAACTTGCACCGGCGCACTTTCGCGGTCAAAATCCATGAAGTGAGATGGCAGAGTGTCCTCGGAGTCATCCTTCCCAAAGTTGATGTAAAGGTTCGTCGTGTTAGGATGGAAGATTCGTCTAGGCGGAGGGGCATCCTGCATGGCAAGAGTCTTTGCTTGAGGACGTAGTTTCTTCAATTTTTTGCAGCGGAAATTTCGCGGTCTCGACAGAGGATCGCTGCCGGGATGGCGAAAACGAGAGCGGGTGTCTAGGCAGGCATGGTTTGTCAGTCGGAAAGGTGGCACATTGAGAATGGTCTTGCCAGTGGAGGGTTCATCATCATCTGAGAGGGAGAGTAAGCGAGAGGCAGTAGAGGGGGGGGGAGAGTTGTACCTGGGGCAATATTATCCTCGAGGTCACCATCGGATCCTGCGACGACGAATTATGTAACGAGGAAAAGGGTTGACAGTGAAACCACGAACCATCAACTTGTTCGCTGGCCCACGAGTTGAAATTGTCGCCTAATCAATACAAGGATCAGTGGGTGAGAGGGACAAGTTAGCTGCTCTCGAAACGCACTGTTGTTTCGTTGCCGGTGGCGCGAATCGAACAGGGAGAGGTCGGGTTGTTCCCAGTTGACCAAAGGGGCGGGGCGTGGAGGGACAATCTGGTCTCCGACAGTGGCCACGTCTTCGAGGACATGCTCGCCTAGTCGGAGAGACGACGTGAGGAAGAGGTCAATCTGATTCTTCTAACTATCGTACCTTTGTCCTGTTTCCAATCTTGAGAGTCGTGGAAAGCAGATTTGGATTGTTCCTGATTCACCAAAGAGGCGGGGCGTGGAGGGACAATCTGGTCTTCGACAGTGGCCACGTCTTCGAGGACATCCTCGCCTAGTGGGAGAGAGGACGTGAGGAAGAGGTCAATATGATCCTTCTAACTATCGTACCTTTGTCTTGTTCCCAATCCCGAGAGTCATAGAAGAGAGCGGTGTCGGATTGTTCCCGATTCACCAAAGAGGCGGGGCGAGGAGGAACAGTATGGTCTTCGACAGTGGCCACGTCTTCGAGGACATCCTCGCCTAGTGGGAGAGAGGACGTGAGGAAGAGGTCAATATGATCCTTCTAACTATCGTACCTTTGTCTTGTTTCCAATCTCGAGAGTCATAGAAGAGAGCGGTGTCGGATTGTTCGTCGGATTGTTCCTGATTTACCAAATAGGCGGGGCGAGGCGGGACGATCTGGTCCTCGGCAGCGGCCGCACCTTTCACGAAATCCTTGCTTGGTTGAAGAGAAAATGGCGAGCGATGGAAGGCAGAGGTATGCTTCTCCCAATCAACCAGAGGCCAGGGGCGAGGAGGGACGACTTGAGCCACACCGCCGAGTAGATTCTGGCCTAATTGTCCCATTAGTGAAGGCTTCGAGTTGACTATTCACAAGCGTACCGCTGAGCCAGTTTCGGGCGCCAGGGAGGGCGGGGTCAGAGGGCTCGGGGCCAATAGGTGGGGGATCGTCTCCGTCGACAGCCATTCCATTGTCTGATTAGGAAAGAAAGCCATCATTAGCACAAGCCCTAACTGCTCTCCTTAGAAAGACGCACCGTCATCGTGACCCAGGCTGAAGAGGGCATTGGGTGGTAATCCACGACGTGGAGGAAGCTGGGGCAAAGCTAGGACCGATTCCTTGTTTGATCCAAGGGAAATATCCATCCCAGTTTGAAGCGACGGATGTGAAACCGGTGTGTTGACGGCAGCACTTTCTTCAGACATTTCAGCAGAGAAATCGGTGAGCAAACGGCTCAGGTTGGTCATTCTCGATTTTAGGGAAGGTTGATCTGCCATTTTTGAGACGTCGGTGCTCGTTGAGCGATGAAAATCGACTTTCTTGTCTGATTTTCCCTGATGAGTACAAGAAAATCATGTTAATTATCAAAGAAGACGCACCGTTCCCCACTGGCTCAAAGTGTCGAAAACGTTGCTGGTGCACCCGAGGAGGAAGAGGAGGAATGGCCTGCTTTTCCAAGGATACAGTACTCCGCTGTCCCCATCCAAAGATGCCTCGCGGAGAAGTGACCAAGTCTTTCCTGGGCTGGTCAGGTGGAAGGGCAGTCGCTCCAGCCTTGGGCTGACCCATGAGAGGGAAGATGAAGGGAGATGGTCGAATGCCACCAAAACGGGGAGGCGAAGGCAGGGCCGGAGGTTCTAGTTGAGGGGGGGATGTCGACTGAAACTCAAAGGGCTTAGCTCGATGGTCGCATTGAGGAGCAACTGAGCCATTGCCATCGTCATTATCGTCGTCATTGTGAAAAGGCGATCGCAGAAGAGGCGGGGTCACATTTTTTCTCTCGACGACTGGCGGACCAGGGAATAAAGCAGAGGGAAGAGATGGAAGAGATGGAAGAGATGGGGGTGGGGCAAAGAGGTTCCCCTTCGAAAGTAGTCCTGCGTCGTTGGACGTTCGAGGATGCACCTTTCCAGAGGAGCCCGAACTGGCCATGGAATACGTCAGATCCAGCGTATGACCTGGGACTTTGTGCGCGCCAACGGGTGGCTTCGGGGGAGATGAAATGGGCGAAGGTGGGAAAGGAGGGAAAAGTTTGTCCCTGGAAGCTCGATTTATGTCATACACGTCCATTGAGACGGAGGTAACAGGGTTTTGTTGAGGCTGGATTGAGGTATCACGATGGAACACCATGATTGGGGAAGGCCTTTTCCCCTTGAGTGGTGTCAAGTCTGGAGAGGGAGGGCGGTAAGTGGCTGTTTGTCGCGTAGTGCGTTTGCTGGCTCGCGATGGATCGCCGCCGAATTTCGATTGGTCGTCAATTGAATGCCTTTCTGGAGGAGCCCCAGTAGGATCTTGGAGAGGCGATCGTCTATCCGGTGGTGCGGTAAAAGAACAACTTGCTATGAATTCCTCCGTTTTCGGAGCTGGAGAATGACTGTTCATATCCTCCATTGACTGAGAGCTGGGGCCATCAGCCGCAAGCTGCTTGACTGTAGAGTTGGAATTCAGGGAATGCATGCAGTTAATCAAAGCACTTAAACTCACCAACGTCTTCCATATCTTCATCATCTTGTTCGTCGACTGGGGGTCGTGCAGTGAAAGGTTGAGTGCATACTTCAGTAGGGCCTTGATGAGACGACAGTGAACCTGGTGGTGCAGCAGACGAACAACTGGCCGCATTCCGGCTGTCGATAGCGTCAGCAGGTGGAGAACGACTGTCCCTATCCTCCATTGAATGAGAGCTGGCGTCATCAGCTGCAAGCTGTTCAACTGTAAAGTTGGGATTAAAGAAATGCATACGGTTGATAGAAACAGTCAAACTCACCAACGACCTCCATGTCTCTATCATCTTGTTCGTCGACTGAAAGCGGCGCAGTAAAAGGTTGAGTGTGTCCTTCGGCAGGCCGTCGATGAGGCGATCGTGAACCCGGTGGTGCGGTAGACAAACAGCTCGCGGTATTTCGGCTGACGTTGGCACCAGCAGGTGGAGAACGACTGCCCCAATCCTCCGTTGACTGAGAGCTGGCGTCATCAGCTGCAAGTTGTTCGACTGTAAAGTTGGAATTAAAGAAATGAATCGGGTTGATCAAAACAGTCAAACTCACCAACGTCGTCCATATCTAGCCCATCTTGTTCGTTGACTGAGAGTGGTGCAGTAGAAGGTTGAGGGTATCCTTTGGCAGGGCATTGATGAGACGATCCGTCACCTGGTGGTGCGGTAGACGAACAGCTCGCTGTATTTCGGCTGACGTTGGCATCAGCAGGTGGAGAGAGACTGCCACAATCCTCAGTTGACTGAGAGCTGGCGTCATCAGGTGCAAGTTGCTCGACTGTAAAGTTAAGATTAGAGAAATGCATACAGCTGATCGAAGCATTGAAACTTACGAACGTCCTCCATATCTGCACCATCTTGTTCTGCAGGGGAACACCCCGCCGCATTCCGGCTGTCTTTCCTGGACACTGAGGCCTCAACATCGGCACTTGGGGAACCACCGCCCCTATCCTTCGTTGAACGAGAGCTGGTAGTTGTGGATTGTCCGACTGTAAAAGTGAAATTAAAAAAATGGATACGGTTGATCAAAACAGTCAAACTCACCAATGTCCTCCGTGTCTCTACCACCTTGCTCGTCGACTAAGAGTGGTGCAGTAAAATGTTGAGTGTACCCTTCGGCGGCAGGCCTTTGATGAGACGACTGTGAACCTGGTGGTGCGGTAGACAAACAGCTCGCTGGATTTCGGCTGACATTGGCACCAGCAGGTGGAGAACGACTGCCCCAATCCTCCGTTGACTGAGAGCTGGCGTCATCAGCTGCAAGTTGTTCGACTGTAAAGTTGGAATTAAAGAAATGAATCGGGTTGATCAAAACAGTCAAACTCACCAACGTCGTCCATATCTAGCCCATCTTGTTCGTCGACTGGAAGTTGCGCAGCAACAGATTGAGTATATCCTTCGAGAGGCCCTGACGTTCGTGAACCCGGCGATGCTGCAGATGAAAAACTCGACGCATTCCCGCTATCTGTCCCGGACACTGAGGCCTCAGCATGGGTAGGTGGAGATCGACTGTCCTTATCCTCCGGCGACTGAGAGCTGGTGCCAACAGCTGCCAATTGCTTGACTTTTAAGTTGTCATTAACGGAGATGCCTACAGCTTATCAGGGCATTTGGACTTACCACCGTCTTCTATATCTGCACTTTCTTGTTGGTCCTCTAGATCTGGGAGCTCCTGCGACAGACTGCCACTCAAATTGTTCGCAAATGCGGATCCCGCAGCCAGTGGGGAGACTACGGTGCTCTTGTCAAAAGGGGCGCAAACAGGGAATATCCACAAATGACTCACCGTGATCACCTCCGTTGTCTGAGTTAGACGTGGTCATGGATTCATCCGAAACACTCCCATGAACGGATGCGGCGACCGCCTGTTGAGCTGTCAAAAACTATCAGCAGGTTACGGTTGGTCGGTGGATGTATGTGACTAACCAACGGCCTCAGGACCTGCACGGTTTTCATTGTCAATGGATATATCAGTAACAGGGGTACCTACGGCCCAGTCAGCAAGGGTCTAGTGATGAACACTGACGTTTCTTACCGGGTGAAGGTTGATCCTCATCCATGAGGTCATCCAGGCTCGTTGAAACGGTATCGACTTTGCTTGTCCCTCGGTGTTTCTCATCTAACGATGCACCCCCGTGCGCAGGTCCATCTGGAGAATCAACGAACTCAGGCACCTTTTGGCCAATATCGATAGACGCAGGGTCTATAAAACACAATAATGAGCCAACAGACACGCAGTTTGAGTGGGCATAGTCTTGCCTTTGTTGTGATCGATGGAGGTCTGACGATTGACCATCAAATCCTGCTCGACCTGCATCCCATCAGTCGCCTCCTGGGTATGGGTATCTGTCAATACAAATGAGTGAATTACAATCGAAATTTCGACAAAGAGAAGCTCACCCAAAGCTGCACCCTGTTCCACGTCCATGGAGAATTCCACATCACTCTGCCCGTGAGCACCCACATCCCCGTCTGACGATGAATGAGAGCATGCCTCCAGAGGAGGAAAAAAGTGACTCACCATTACAAACGTCGACAGGACGTCTAGGACTAACGATCTGATCCTTAACGACCTGCTGCTTAGCGAGTCCTAACATTGAACCGTCGCCAATGTTCGTGAGCGCTCCCGCCTCTGAGAAACGAGAAAATGTGAGCCAAAGGAGAGACATCGACAGAACTTGAAGGACTCCAGAACTAACCAAAAGTCGTACTGTTCATTGAAGACCCTGGGGCTGTGATACGTGGTATCGTGTTATGGCCATCTGTAGCTGTCGCTGAATGAGACTCAAATGCGACCAACAAAACGGGAGGACTTGCCGTCAAATGCATTGACGGAGCGTCGAAAATCATCAATGCGATCGGTTTTTACGCCTGTCGGAGACGTGGAACCTGGCGGCCCATCCTCGCCTGCATCAACAGGAGATTAACATTGATTTCGTTGTTTTCAAGCTTTGATACTCACCGGACGCAAAGGTATTTGAGGATTGCAGCAGTTTTTCAATTCCTGTCATGTCGAAATCTTTCTCTACGCTAGATGAGATAAAATTTCAATAAGGAATCGAGGCATCGCCTTACCGTTGCGAAGATTGCTAGGCTGCGGACAATCTCCATGCCCTCCAACAAAGTGCTGGTGAGGTCTGACAACACTGTCTGGCACAGCAGTTAACCACTGGTTAGGTGCAAAATCTCTTTCAGAGAGCGCCCCTTGCAACGCATGGCTACGGTCTTCACCAAACTCGAGACGATCTTCACCAGAAACAGGAGGTTCAGGATTCTCTATTTGCGACACCAGTAAACCAGGCTGTCCAAATACATCACGTTCGTCTACGTCCTCTAGTTAATCATTGTGAGCGCTCTAACCTGAGGGAAAGTCCAAATCAATCCTACCCTGAGCGACGATCCGATGACGGTGCTGGGTCTTGCTCTCCAATGAGTTCGTGACGATGTTTAACCACGGTTCCTTGAGGACTGTTTGCCAAGATGAAGAATGGGTCGTGGACAACGCTGAGAGATAACACACGTACCACTAGTCGCTAGTAGCGCTGTTGATGGCGGGCGAGAGATTGCGAAGGTTGAGCCATCATCAACATCGTTCCCTACAGAAGGAATGAGACAAAAATGAGGTTCGAGAGGCTGTGGAACTTACGCTGAGCTCCCGGAGTTTCTGCTTGCGAGAGAACAGAGATTCGACCAAACGGAGAATGTTAAATCTATGAACGCCCAAGATACGGAGTGAAGCATGTACCATCTTGGATCGAATGCCTCCTTTCACCCGCTTTCTGAGAGCAACTCTCATCCTGCATGGAAACTTGGCTGCTTCCCGTTCTCCCTAAAACAGGAATCAGAGGAGAACGAAGTGATGAGCTCAGCGGCCCACCATGATCTGCCGGGTTCTTCGTCTGCGAGACCATCAACATCTGTACGCCTCCTATATCGCCTGATCTTCTTGTCAGCGTTCACGCCTAGGACGTAGACTCGTGGAATCATACCTTGAATTGGGATTTGTGGACAGCGTCTGGCCTTGCTTTCCGGTACGTTTGTCTCGTCTGTCAACCATGGTTCGACGCGCATCTCGAAAACATCAACCTTGTCCCCTAGTCGGATTGTTAGAACACACGGCTGACATCGAGACGAATCAAATAGCACCTTGAGTGGTAATCTGGTGACGTGATTGAGCTGTCCTTTCCGGTACGTTTGCAGCAGCCCCCAGCCATGGTTCGTTGTCTGTGCAATGATGTGAAAAGGTGTGACGTGGGGAATGATAGGCCGCTAACCATTCCTGTTCGCTGATCTTTCTATCTCCCCGACCTCTTGAACAGAATCTGCCATTCGGTCGCTGTTGTCACCTGGGACTACGTCAACGGGCTTACATATTGAGGAGATTATCGGAGCCTACCTCGAGTTGCAGCGTTTTGACGGGGTTGAGCCTTGCTTTCCTGTGCGTGTGTAACGTCTTTCAACCACAGCTCCACAACTGTTTCAGGAACATAAGCAATAGAATTGTGGTTCATATACACTGTGGAGGAACGCACGATTTGTAGCATTCTCATTCACCGGTCTTTCTCCCTCTCCTGGAGGTTCTCCGTCCACATTTCGCATTGGAAGCTGATCGTTATTGGAGCTCTCTAGTACAAAAATCAGACCAGAACCGAGACACAATATCGAAATGTTTACGTGGAACTCTGGGGCCCTCTAATTGCGGTAGCATCCAGCCAGGAATTTCGGATGCATTGTGCTTCTCCCCTAATCGGATCGTCAGCAGACGTGCCCACGTAAATGGTAGGGAATGATCAAAGCGCACCTTGAGTGAGAACTCGACGGCGGGAGTGAGCCTTTCTTTCTGGCGCATTGGTAGCACTCAACCACGGTTCAGCAAAGTCTGCTCGGCGCGTGAGTAAATGAGATGCGGGGATGGTGAAAGTTGGAACGCATACTATCCCCTGCCTCTTGGGCCGAATCGGGACTCCATCCCGGAGGCTCTGGCGAGAGCACAGTGCTTGTCATTCCGGCCTCTTGGTTGTTCCCTATAAACTGTAAATGCCCATACATTCAAAAGAGATGTGATGAAACACACCTTGAATCACGCCCCGTTGACGGCGTGGAACAGTGCGCTCCGCTACCTTTGTGGCGGAATCCAACCACGGTTCATCGTAGTGGACGGGGCGCTCAACTGTGGAGCCTGGAGCGCCATTAAGAACTGGAAAATTTATGAAGACCATAAACTTACCGGGTATAATGGAGGTGCCGGAGGAGATCACTGGTCCGACTAACGCTCCGGACGGAGGAGGACGAGGAGAGCCGTCTCCGAGCACACCTTGACTTCTGGAGACACCAGTGCTAAGCGTTAGATTCAACGAGTTCAGCCAAGCTTCCTCTCCACTCATTTTTGAGTCTGGCGAGCAGGGAAATTAGTGGAAAGCGACAGAAAGAGAAAGAACCATTGAGAACCTTCAGAGTCAGCGGTCAAACATCCACTAGCAGGAGTTTCTCGAGCTGTGCTGCCATTGACATTCCCTATGGACGAAGAATAAAGCGAGGGACAATACTGAGCTCAACAAACTCACTAGTACTGGAGACCGAAGGATCTCGCGACACTTCTGCCGCTGCGCCAGGTACTGTGTTCCGTCCATCATCCTCCGCCATGTCCACATCTTCATCTAAAAACAGAGAAACATGAATTTTGTCGTTCTTGCAACAAAGAAGAATTCCGCACCCTCAGCCAGCTGCGAGCTGTCGATGTCTAAAACCATCCCTTCGAGCTCAACCTTGCGACGTTTGCGAGTCTCTGTTGTCACCGCGATGTATAATGGGCCACCGTCGTCTTCGTCGTCGGGCTCTGGATCCACTGCGCCCCTCTTCAGTGCTGGCATTGCTCGAATTGGTATTGATTATTTGCTTTCGCTGTCGAATACAAAGATAGAAGGTAAGTGAGGGTTGCTGAGTTGTCAATGAGAGGCTTACTGTGTCTGTCAGTTATAGTGAAACCTAAACCTGTAGCCCGTAGCTCGTATTCTTTGTTCTTTTGCTTCGCGTTCCAAACTCGACACGTGATCGAAACAGAACAGGTCTCCGTTCGGGTTTGCTGGGGCTGGGAGTTCAACTTGAGGCGAGGAACCATGGAAGACGGCACAAACTGACCTGTGCATGTAGTTCAATGTTCCACTGGCGCGGAAACTCAAATGTACCATTAAAGCAGGACAAGCCTCTGGAAGGTACACGAACATGGGTGAGAATTGACGGTCTTCCTCCAGCAACCACAAAATTGGCAACTCACAAAGTGTAGCAATCGCAATCATTCTCCACGTTGGTTTCGTTGGTGCGCCAATGTTGCTTTTCTGTTGTTGCCGCTTGCTGCGCTCGCCGTCCACAGGTCCATCGGAACGGGGAAGGGTTGGGTATTTTTCGTTAGTTCTCGTGGCATTGCCAGATATGACACAGGGTTTTTTCGAGAATGGCGGAAGATTGAAAACACGCTGACAGGACGAGAGAGCACAAGGAGGGAAACGAGAAGCGCGATGAATCTTGCGCTGGCAACTGAACGGCCCGTATTACCTAATCCCTGGGCGGCAATTCGTCTGTCGAATCACCCCATACAATCAAGGGGGAAATCCAAATAACAAATATAATGCCATAGGAAAAATGGGAGGATACGAGGAACAGACTACGGACTACGATTCAGAAAGAGAGGACACCGTACGACGGACACAACATGATTATCATTCTACTTGATCTTGACGCCGGCAGCTCGGCCCCTGCCTCCCTCCTGTTCCGCACCTCTATCCCTGCTCTTATCGCCACCCCGCGCTTTGCCCTTGTCGTCCTCCCGACCCTGGGCTTTCTCATCTTCTCGACCTTTGCCCTTTTCGTCCTTCTTATCATCTTCCGGTCTGACAAAAGCCTCTTACTACAAAGCATAGCACGAGGAGGAATAAACGTACAGGCATTTGTAACGTCGAATCACAGTCGGAGGGCTTTCGACGTTTGCGTATTGGCCTTGAAGGAAATTAGTATTGTCCAGAAGCTAGTGCAGAAACGGAGAACATACTCGGGAATTCTCCGAGGATATGGACATAGCTTAGAAGAAGTGTCAAACGTTGAAAGAGATGAGAGGAGGCAGGTGAATGGTCATACTCGCCGCCCCCGACCACTTGTAAGACATAGTGTTCCCCAGGGAACATGTAGACTTCCAACCCATCTGTATCAATCTATATGAGTGTCACGGTAAGAAGCCGGAAATGCAGTTTAAATATTCGAAGCAATGGGACCTACACTCCCCGGTACAAGAGAAGCTATGATCGCCTTCTCGAGAACCTCCTTTGTGCTTGGATCCAACCGTAGGAGGTGCAATCGGCACCTCCAGTTGCCACCCCCAGAGTTGCCCTGAGGCCGAAGTTTGGCAGGAATGGTAGCTCTGGTGATCACCATCACGTTGGCGGGAAGCACCTTGCATGGCTCTCGTCTCTTAATCACTAAGGACCTAGAGGATAATCAGCACATGCAATGTCTTAGAGGGTTCTCATGAAGCGAGCTTACCATGTCCCCACAGATGGAATAGAACTCTCCATTCGAATCGAGATTCTGAGAGAGCAAAAACAGGAGAGAGTTGAGGGAAGGGAAGAAAGAAGGAGATGAATTGAGCGTCATGAATCGAGTTTTTATCGTTGAAAGGCTCTTTGTGTTCCAAATTCGACATGAGTGGCAGAGACCGGGGCCGACGATCCCAAAAAGTGAAATTGAAAAAAAATCGAATTGTATGAATATGAATACGGGTCTATATATCAATATCAATGAAATAAGAGTGTCGACGATTGAACCGAAGTAAGTCGGGAAGGATGGATACAGTTACTTGACCTTAGCCTTGCCTTTGGTGTCCTTCGCTTTGGTGTCCTTCGCTTTGGTGTCCTTGGCTTTGGAGGTAATCGTCTTGCTACGGCTACGGGAGCGCTTAGGGTGTTCTTCTTCTTCTCCTCCTTCAACCTCATCGTCGTCCTCATCGTCTTCATCATCATCACCATGTTCGTCGTCGTCGTCCTCCTCCTCCTCCTCGTCCTCCTCGTCGTCGTCCTCCTCGGCCTCTTCCTTGATCACAGAAAGGCTACGACTCCTTTGACGAGTGACACGAGAACTGGAAGTAGACGGGGCAGGGCTTGGCTTGCGTTTCTTGGCTTTGGACGGTCCCGCCGACGGTGCAGCACGCTTTTTGGCGGAGGACGAGGCAGCTGCACCCTTCGGTGTAGCCTTGGTAGCGGCGGACGTCTTGCGTCCCTGACGAGGTGGAGCACTTGGGGTGAGGCTCTTCGTGAAGTGACCAATGAGGTCGATATCGCTGCATAAATTAGATTGGGTCAGTACTGAGGCGCTGAGAAGACGCTGAGGAGAGTGTGCCCCTCTACTCACAATCTTCCAACGGACTCAAAAGTATAGGACTTGTGAGCCTCCAGCCGCAGTTGGTAGTTCGCGTTCTCGATCTGATATTCGAGGGTCAGAAGGACGTTTATGGGGCTGGGGACGATCAATCCCTGAGACCAACTCACCAGGGTGTTGACGAATGTGCCAATTGTGATCGAGTGCTCTTGTTTATTCGCATCCGTATACGTGAAATTCAGGAAGCTTCGTTCAGGAGCTCCAGACTCTGGGAGATCTAGGCCGATTGACGCCCTCGTAATGGTGATGTCGCTCTTGGGCACACAGGGGATCGTCTTTCCGGATGGGATGGACAATGACCTGAGGTGAGAAGTGAGAAAACCAGTAGTCGCTGTGGGTGGCAACGTATAAGGGACTTACCAAAAGCCGCCAACCATGGTGGGTAGTTCTACGAAGGGGAAAACGCGGGTGCTGGGCGAACGTTCCAGTAAGAACGTTTATATATCTGAGTGAAGCAACGCGCCCACTGAGATGTCCTGTCGTCGTCATGGTCAGTTGGTCGATAGGCGGGTGGATAAAAGAGAACGGCAGCACAAAGGAATAGTACTGCGGCACGTGGTACGGGACAACCATGGCGCGTCATCACATCACAATAATGGCCCTTCGTTCTTCTTTGCGTCCCCCGCCCGACCTTGGTCTTTACCTCTGGTCTCTTCGCCCCACAATGCCTCTTTATACAGTCTGGGGTCGGAAACTTGACAACACCGCCAGCGACGAGAGGCGAAGGGCCCCAGAGTCGGACATTTGACAACACCGCCAGCGACGAGAGGCGAAGGGCCCACACTCCCTTCTACCAGTTGCAAGCTTGTCGTTGCCACACCTACCCTTGCCAACTGCCTCTCCCCCATGCCCCGGTGTCCCAACGCCCCCCCCTCTGGCACCCGCCGTCGTGCTTGTCGCCAGTTTACCACACGAGTGTTCATCGACCATGGCTCAGATGAACCTCAGACGGTAGTTTTCCCGTGTTCATCGTACAAATACGATGAAGACATGGACATTCCTGGCCCGGGGCAGGACAGCGATGACGAAGACATTGAGACAGCCCAGCAATCGACCGCTGGCTCATCGAAGACCATTACCTCCGCTCCACCTGCCTCTCGTGGCAATGCGAAGCCAGCGACCCCCTCGTTCAACACCGCCATCGCAATGCTAGGCGATGTAAGTACTCTGGATCTTTGCCCTCCGTTTGTCGGATTTTCTATGACTGACGTGTTTAAACTAGACAGAGAGTCCTTATGACCGCCTTCGCGATCGCCGATTCTACGCGAAACAATATACTTTCCATTATTTCACTTCAGCAAGCAAATTCGACATCCCCTTCCCTCCTGAACACCCTCCGACCATGGAAATCAAGATCAACACTGTGTTCACCCACCTCAATACCACAACATCGCTCGTTCAGAGTTGGAGAAGGCATCGAGCTCAACCCGGACAGGAAGATTCTTGGGAGCCACTTCAAGTCGGCGAAGAGTTCAAATTCCCCCACGGAAAGTACCACTATTCCGTCTCCCAAGCTGGTATCCCCTCGTGGATTGTATATAACACTCTTCGAAAGAAGAAATACACCTCCAAGAAGCGGAAGGGCAAGGCGACAGAGGAGGTCCTTCTTGACCTTGACTAGTTTTCATTCCCCCCGTTTTAATGATGTTTTGCCCCGTTCTTGTACTACGGATCCGTATTTTATCTTCTCGTACAGTATAATAGATTGAATCTCCAATTCATCCAATGATTATCCTATAAAATACACCACCTCTTCTCGATCGACCGGCTTGGAGCCCCATCCACTTCCCAGTGTGCTTATCTAATATGCATGCTCCTGCGCCAACAACTACCTTTCTCCCTTGCACCCCTTTGCCAACCTCCAACACTGATTGCGACATTATGGACTCCTTTTTGCTCCATCATTGCGAATGTATTGAGTGCTCGAGCTGTTTTTCATCTCATCCAACTACGAACGTTCGCGGGCGGGGTCGGTGGTTCACGCGCGCGGAGTGGGGAGAACACCGGCATCAGGCGAGGACTCGGACTCTCGCGACTCGAAACCTCGAGCAAATTGCTGAAGAATACCACAAGTCTACGGTGTCTGCGCCGAACGGTCTGGTTGCTATGCCACAAGTTCTCTCAGCTCCTTCCAGCGGATCGAAGCGTCGCAGATCGCTCTCCCCCTCAGTGTCACCACCTCGCCACAAGACCGCCTCGTCCTCAACGTCACGACCTCATCTTCGCTCCAGAAGTCAAGCCTCCAATTTGTCTCGCAACCGAAGCTCACTCGATGAAGCAAATTATCAGGAGCTCGGCCAGTTTGTTCACGAACTCCTTCCCCCTGAGTCAGTGTTCAAAACGGCCTATTTCTACTTCCTGCACCCACCACACCTGCACAAGGGCTCCCCACCGGAGCAGTCCGACCCTCAAGGCTTGAACGAACTCGGCGCTCTGGACCCCAACATCCCGACCAATTCTGTGGTAATCGGGTATTCTGCCAGGTTGGAGCGGGCGCAAGAATTCGCTCGAAAACACTCGCTTAGTCGGTCGACCAAGGTTCGGCTACGAGCTTGCATTCTTCTTCGGAAGGCCGAGAAATACCAGTCGTCGTTGAGGGAGATGTTATGGCGTGCATGGGTCGACCAACACCGTGCTTCAAGGGAACTCAATTATGTAGATACTTGTAAGTGAACATATACTCATATCGGCGTGCGTCAAACTGATCGTTTCTGCAGCACGATTTTTTCGAAATGATATCAGACTTTTGCCTCCCGATGTCTTGGGTGTCTATCTCATGGTGGCAGCGCTCCACCTGCTGTCGGGTGCCTCCCTCCAGGACTGCGCTTTGCTGCTTGGAAGCATCGCTATTCTTATGGGCTTTGTGGCCAAGAAATCATCCAGTATTCATTCCCAAAGTTCATATTCCAGTATGCTCAAGACACCACGCCCAGTCCTCGATTTATTGAACCTTCATCCGGAGCCCCGCACCTACGTATGTTGCGCTACATGTTACGCCCTACAACTGATAGACTCGGACCACCCCCCTCGTCATCCCCCGCAATGCCCCAATGTGACGGTCCGTGGGCTCTGTAATGCGCCTCTGTATCGAGACCGGAACACCAAACATGGCATCTCGCGTGTTCCAGTCCGGGAATACCTCTCCCAATCACCAGACGAATATTTAGCAAGACTATTTTCGAGGCCAGATCTCAAGGACTATCTATATCGCGATCCCGTGGAATCTTGTGCAGGTTCAAGTGATGTTTGGGACATCTGGCAGGCACCAGCGCTTCGCGACTTCAAATTCATGGATGGGTCCCGGTTCACAAAGCCTCTCCACAACGAGAGCCGCCTTATTTTCAGCCTCAACATGGATGGTTTTAATCCGCATGGGAACCAAGCGGCTGGTAAACAGGTGTCCGTCGGCGCAATTTATATGGTCTGTCTCAACCTTCCACCAGCCATACGACACAACCCAGAGAATACGTATCTGGTTGGACTCATTCCCGGCCCAAAATCCCCTTCCAAAGACGAGATCAACCACCTCCTCCGCCCGCTCATGGACGACTTCCTTATATTGTGGCGGAGTGGACTGTATCTCTCAAGGACCCACCTTCGCCCCAATGGAATTCGTGTTCGGTGCGCAATCGGTCCGCTCATTTGCGATCTCCCCGCCGCTCGTCAAATGAGCGGTTTTGCCAACTATACCTCAAACTATTTCTGTTCAGTTTGTACCCAACAGCTTGCTCAGATAAACGATTTGGACGTCTCGACCTGGACAAGAAGGACATTCGAGGATCATCGGAAGCATGCGGAACTTTGGAGAGAGGCAACGACACAATCAGCCCGCGAGAGGCTCACGAGGACGCACGGTGTAAAATGGTCAGAAATGCTTCGGCTCCCATATTGGGACCCTTCGCGCTTCACGGTGGTCGACTCCATGCATGCATTCTATCTCCGCATTTTCCGGTATCATATCCGGGACATTTGGGGCATGGATGTCAATTTCGATGACGAGGAAATCATTCATGAACCATTCTCAACTCAACCCACCGAGCCCGAAATGAAGCAGGGAAACTACGTGCTGCGATACGGGTCGATTTCGATGCTGAAGACACTTCGTCATTCCATCTTGCGGGAACTGTGTTGGGAACGGGACGGGCTAACAACCGAGGGAGATGCGTCTGAGCTAGTGGCACATTTGAAGGATTATGTGAGTGAATACGATTGCTTGTCTTTTCCCCCGAAATTTCTAATCTTCTCTTGTCGAAACGTCAGCGTGTACGCCAAGGATGGTTTACTTCCGATGGCAAACTTATACTAGGCGATGTTGATAAAGGAGTGTTTCCCCCTCCGCTTGAGGAACCGCCTCAGTTTTTGGTACCCGGTCTTCCGGCTCCTCCCGCTCTCGCTCTCAGCCAGGGAGGCGATACAAACTTCTATTTTTTGAACGCGGGCAAACAGATGATGGCGGAACTTCAGATAGAAGATCTTCGGCTCATATTCAAGGCCTTGGTGTTACCCGTGATGTCCACTCAACCATCAGCCAAAGATGTCGCCAAGTGGTCAGCCTCAGCGGACCAACTACGAAAGCTTATTCAGGCAGAGGTATGCACATTCTTGTTCCTAACAAGCCTCCATGGTTTTAACTCGCTATTTACCTACAGCGTCGCCGTCATGGGATTATAAATATGCGAGGAGATCTTCGATCGGCTGAGGATGCCAACAAACCCACAGGCATCATGCTGGGCCGTGATACCCTGGAGGAAGTTCGACGGGATATCGCTCAGCTCAATCTTCCTTCGTGGCACCCAACCAGTCCCCCTTGCCCCGGCGAACAGACATGGGGGAAGTTTACCGCTGCTCAATGGCGCACGTTTTGCGTTGTGAACCTACCTGTAACGTTGATTCGCCTGTGGGGAGATGCACCACGCGGGTCTGTACAGGAACTACGCCTCAATAACTTCATCCACTTGGTCACTGCTGTCAAGATTGCATCCATGTACAGCCTGGACGAAGACCGCATTAAGAAATACGAATACCACATGCACGCTTATCTCACTTCGCTCCTTCAGCTGTACCCTGGGCTCCAACTGACTCCTTACCAGCATCTCTCCCTGCATTTTGGTGATCAACTTCGCAACTTTGGCCCCGTCCATGCGTGGCGATGTTTTGTCTACGAGAGGTACAACCATCTGTTACAGTCCGTACCAACGAATCAACGATTTGGTGAGTACTTCTTCTCCTTTCTAACGTACAACCTACGTATGCATGGACAGGCGATCTCGAAAGAACTATTTTCAAGAAGTTTTGGGGCGCGCAATATATTCGCGTGCTATACAAGGATCAATCGTTCTTTCCTCAAGATCTCGTTCCCCTTGTTGAGCAATTCAATCAACGATTTGACAAGGATTTACAACCTAGCGTGGCGCTGACCTTACTTGATGACGAGTATTATCAAATGGACGACTCAGCCTCCTGGAACGAATCTCAAATGACCGAACTTCTACCTCACTACCACGACGCTCTCAAGACCTGGATCGAGAGTGCTGATCCTGACTGTGCTGATCCACCTTCACGAGCCTTCTTCAGGAAAACGGTTCGGCGATTTTCTGTTGACTTCAAGACCTACGATACCAGTGCGAAGGATAGTCATGTTTCCTTCCAGATAGATCCCGATGGCGAATGGCAGGCTGGGGTTATCCACCAGCTATTCTCACACACCCGGACTTCGAAAGGCTCCAACGTTACTCAGACGTTTGCGGTTGTTGCAGCGTACAAGGAACTTCCCGCGCAGCTGAAGGAACGCGACCGTTACTTGAGTCATTCGATCGTCACAGGGCGGCTCTTCTACAATGACATTGGCCTCGACAAGTATCTCATTCCGGTTACTTACATCAACTGCCATATTGCAACGAAACCTCTCAAACCATCGTATTTCGGGATTCACGATGAGTGTCTTTTAGCTATTCCACTAAGCAAGGTGAGCCGGAATCCCCTTCGATATTAATAGTAGAAATTACCCTGACAGGCGCATCACAGGTTTAGGGCGCAACTTCGAGCACCGCATCCGCATGGACCCCCGTCAGTATTGCTCTCGAGGGTTCTCTGGGGTCGTAACGCCCACTCAAGTGGAGAAGATAGATCTGGGGTAGACGAGAATGTTGTATTTGGAACACAGTAATGTACGACTACCTAAATCGCAAGTAAACCAACAGCTAGCGACTGATGGAGGAGAGGAGTCAAGAGCCGACACAGAACGAGACAGAAGATCTGAGTTGAAAGTGAGTAACAGAAAGAAAGGAATGCTTGAGCGTAATGAAGCGAACCATGGTCTGCAGGGACATGTTCTGGCAGAAGGAGTGCATAACCTTCGCAAGATAACCCGCAAAAAGTGCTGCTCTGTTAATTGAGCGCGGATTGCCGCTCATACATAATCCCCAAGCCGAGCACTGTTCGACGAGGGCGGGAATATACTGCGTAGCACAAAAATTGATGTCGTAGTGATGTCGACACTCTTGTATCCTCTGAGTATTCTCTATAGTCCGCCTGTTAGTTGCTAGTTGCCAAGGAGTTTGAGAAACGAACGACCACCTACGCTTGGCAGCTTCGGCAACAAACATGGAGATATCCTCTCGCACAATCAAGAGTGTCAAGAGGGTGTAGTAGAACATGATTGCGGCGTACGAGAAGAATAGAGCTTTGATGAACCATCTGAAAGAGTTGGGTTAGAAGTCATAGGGTGCTTGGACTACGTCGTTGACTTGCTGGTATGTGAGGTTCTGAGCCTGTAGCTTCCGTTGAGTCGTTTCTGTTTCGGTCATTGGAGGGGTCGCAATTAGGTCCAGTGAGGGGAGAGGCGTAAGAGTATGAGTCGAAGGAACGCGGGACGAGAGGCCTTTCAAAGACCCTTTGTCTGTCTGATCGCAAGGCCTAATCTTATCTCCACAAGAGTTTGGTAACTCCGCTTGATCTCAGACGCTGTCCAGTCGCGAGCCACCCATCCTTTGTCTATCCATCCTCACTATGGCGCAGCCCACAGGCGGCACCGCACCCAACGTCCCCATTTTGCAATATCAACAAGTCTATGCCCTCCCGATAAGCAAGGAAAGCTCTGCTGCATCGCCCTTGCTCCGAGCTCTTGCGTTCTCACCTGATGGGCGATATTTCGCTGGGGCGTTCGATCGTTATGTCACTATCTGGCGATTGAAGCAAAGTCAAGAGGGCGAAGAGGAGATCGAGGAAAAATGGACGGAGATCTTGACATTTCGTATTGATGACCGATCTGCCTCAGAGGAAATTACCTGCTTGTCGTGGATGGCCACCGGCCATATTCTCATTGGGAGCAATATTGGTGACGTGAAGATTATTCTTCTTCGTGCTGACGTACGTGAATCCAAGCTCTCAACATAAGTCTAATGCCTGACACCTTTTTCTCCAAACAATCATCTTAGGATACACTAGTCCATGGCTTCCAAGCATCGAATCTCCCTGTGCGCTTCGTAACGTTGGATCGAACAGGCCACATGCTTGCTGTGGTTTCAGGTCAACATAAAATAGGGATTTGGGAGTGGATCAACTCTGAGGGTGCGAGTTTCCTTGTCCGATGGAAAGAGGGTTGACTCAACGATCAAATTGCTAGAGTACTGGACGAAGGTGCATTCACTCCCTCCCCCAGAGAAACGCCTCGCCAGCGATGACGCCGTTGAGGTCACGTCGATCCACTGGGAACCCTCTGGCAATAATACATTGATAGTCTCTTACCTTAACCACGGCATCCTGTGTGTCATTTCACTCATGCAATATTCTACCATGCTCACTCATCCTCGCAGCCAATGGGACGTACCTTCTCGAACGTTCCGCTGTCTGATCAATCTTGATAAAGTGTCTGTAGCTCATCCCCGCATTTCTATCAATATCCGTCGCTGAAACCGCCCTATGTTTAGGTATGGAGGGTCCCTGTCGCCCGACGGCCAGCACTTTGCCATCCCGAATAAAAAGGGCACTTTTGACATCTATAATCTGTCTTCCCGCGATAAGCTGGACTGGTTACATGATCCAGATCTTCAAGAGGCTCAGAAGCATGTTGGATTGCGGTCTCGCCCGGGAGTTTTCATTCACGGGGGACTATACTTTGTAGGGGCTAGTATCGGTAAGGTGAATATCTGGAACACTGCCCGTAGCATTCGTGGTCAGCGTCTTTCCCTAGGTCAGCGGTTCTCCATTCTCGTCGATCGCCTCTCCAGCTGACGGTAACTTAGGAGACGGCTTTGAAAACTCCCAAGTCACACTTTTGACGGCAGGTCTTGTTTAAAGCTGTAGAATTGGGCGCTAGTTGAATCCAAACAGGTTAGCAACACCGATGGCGCTGATTCCATTGACAACTATCGTATCGCCGCTTGCACGCAAGGCCCAAAGCAAGTGGTCCAGGTGTGGAAGGCTTCCGGTATGTCTCAACATGCTTGCGCGTATCATCCGTGATTCTCATGTGTTATCGGGTAGGCAGAGGATATGTTCCATCTATTTCAGTTGTTGACCGCGGTGAAGGCCGTGAAGCCTCCCTCTCTCCCGCTTCGGGATCGTCAACATTGATGACGGGGATGATTATTGGTGGGCTGGCTGTACACGCAGCCAGCTCGGCATACATGGGACTCTTTTGAAACTGCTATGTACTTATCTACTTCGCCTTGTCCAATGTCTCAAGTTCATATCATGCGGAATTTCAGCATACACTATATGATTCGTCAGAGCTCATCAAGGTACATGAATAACGGTGTAGTATTTGTACTGTTAGGACCCTCAGGCCTCGAGAGTGCTAACTGCGCACCGTACGGAGGTGTCGGTGAGAGGTACGGATTGTTGTTGGCAACAACGTCGGGGTTGGCGTAGACAACAGGACGAGACTAAGTACTATGAAAGCAAGAACTGCAGCAACCAGAACACTCTTTTTTCTTGATGGTAGCATTGGGGTAACTGAAGAGTTTCAAAGACGGCGCGATCAGCACGCAGACTCGACGACGACAATAAAGGGGACTCACACAACCCTGAAAATTCCTGTGGGATTTTTGGTAACACGAAGACTGGTTGCTGCAATGAGAATCCGGCCAATGAAGTGAGGAGGAACGCTAGGAATTTCTTGGTAGGAGGAGCGACCACGGAATGCACAAAGGCTCGAATTTCACCAACGCTGAAGATGCGTAACTTGCGCCCGCGGTCACCTTGCGGCAGGAGGGAATGTCGAAGTTGGCGAGAAGCGGAAAGGATGGGGGCGGTGTTCTGAGGAAGATCGTTGCAAGATCGTCTTCGGCCTAACTGCAAGCCTGTGGAAGCGGTTGGGAAAGCTGCTTGAAACAGGTCGGGGCTGTGACCTTCAGTTGAAGATAATGGCACCGTAACATTGGATTTGGGGTAGGCCCCAGGAACAAGGGTCCCCACAGGACGGAGAGGTGTCGAACTCAAAAAGTCAAGGTCATCGAACGAGCACCTTTGTCTGATTTTGAGAGAATGGAGAGGCGGTCTGTTCTTTGAGGTGCTACGTTGATGCAGTCAGCTTTGGTTTCGATCGGAAAGGGGCCAATCACACCTCAAGTGAGGAAATGAGATCTTTGGCTCCTGGCGGGGCTTCCCTTGTCTCTCGAGGGAAATCAGAGGAGCATGTTCTCTGGGTTTGTCCTTGAGAGGGGCGTCCTCGAGAGAAGAAACCTTGCCAGAGGTCTCATGACCATTGGAACGCACGCCTGTAGTTTAGATATCAATCAAAGTGAATCGAAAGAATGACTGTACCCACCATCCTCAACTTGATTGGATTTCACTTCTTGAAGAACAACAGCCTCGCTAAGCTGTCCTTGTTTCAGTGAGGTAGTTGGCAACGAAGGGGCTCACCCTTACCTTTCGAAGCTCTTGAGCATGGTCCTGGCGTTGTAGATCGAAAGCTGGATGGTAGTTTGCCGGGCTCAGATTTCCGGTTTGTCGGAACAAGAGACAGCTCTCACCACTCTTGAGTTCGCCTATTTCACGTTCTAGACACCTTGTGCTATCCGATGCTCGAGTCTAGAAGGAAAGGAAGGGTGAGCGAGGGTTGGACATCGGCAAATCAATGAAAAGAGGAGGATGCTTGCCGCTATCGAGTAAGCCTCCAAGGCAATATTCGAAACAAATTCATTCGACTGGCGATTTTCCACTATGTCGGACTTGGCCGCTACCTAGCGTTATTTTGCGTCTATCGAAATGAGATGCAGACGTACCTCCAATCTCCTGCTTCAAGTCCCTTTCTGTATTGTCCAACTTCCGCGCCAGTTCGCCTTGCTACTCAAGAGTCAGTATTGTCACAGTAGGCCACCATGAAAAAGAACCTGACCTTTTGATCACGGAGAGAGTTGCCCGTTTCAATTGACTCGACTTTAGAAGTAATAGCGGCTTCTCGAGCCTCGATTCTGTCGAGCCTTTCCTCGAGAGCTCTTCTGTCGGCCGGGAGTTGCTCCTGGGGTCGCGGGGTATTAATCGGCCTCGGAGCGGGTCGAGTTGCGGAGGAATGCCTGAGGGCTCCAGAGGAGAGTTTAGAAGAGGCCCCCATCTCGTACACGTCAGAGCGATGGAAACTCATGTGTCGTGGGTTTTGGAATGCACTGAAGCCACTGGGAACTAGGAAACGCGAAACCAAGCCAGGCACGTGATGGCGTAAGATAATGACGACATCAGCTCGCACCTCGGTTGGTCCTTTCATACTTTCATCTTTCATTCAACGCCCTTTCGTCCACCGTGTTCGTAGTCTTCCACACCTTTATCTTTATCCGCCATAACCTTCTCACATCTCTTCGGCTCTCATAGACTTCGTCAGTATTTTCCCATTCCCAAACGACCCCCTATCGCTACAGGCATGGCTGCTCTGCGCAGAGGGGATCCTCGAGAAAGCCCTCAGAGGCTATATCTTCCAATTGACGCCTTCATAGGCGACGATGCTGACGTCGTCTTTGGTCGCACTTCTGCGTACAACAAGCAACAGCTTATCCCTGTGAGTTGATTTTGGCACTGTTGGATTCGGAGCTAACCATTACTGCAGACTCCCAGTCGTTCTCCGCCCGCTTTGTGGAAGGGAATCTTTCACGGCATCCTCACATTCCTGTTGGTCGTCGCAAATATATGGAACATCACACTTGCTTTATCCGACATTGCTCACTTTGGGTGCTCCCACTTTTATGGCGTGTCCGTCTCTGAGGATCTCCCTCCGGTCTGTCACCCGATCATTCTGCCTTACCAGAGGTGGCCAGCCTTCAAATCACTGGAGGCGCAGGTCTACCGCCATACTCAGCAAGTATCCGGCCTGTCTTCGATGCTTCGCAAACTCGACGACGTTCTCGGTGTGGCTCTCGGCGCTGATCGTGATTTGGCCCGTTCTCCTCAAGCTGATATCATTTTGCCTTTGACGACCTCCGACTCTTCTTCGACCAGTTGGGTTTTCTCTATATACAACAGATTTTCATCATCCTCGACAAGCACGGTATACCTTCCTACCGTTGTTCTCGATTCCCCCCCCAATACAGGAGAATGCTGGCAATTTGCCGGAGATCGGGGCCATATCGCCATCCGCCTTGCCCACCACGCCGTCGTCACAGCTTTATCGATCGCCCTTCCTCCATTTGATGAGCTTTGGGACGAAAAGTACCAGTCTCCCAAGAGTATCCGTGCATGGGGACACCCTGTCCTCCCTCTACAGGCAACTTGTTTGGATTCTCGACCACAACGTTCCTTATCCGACTTCAAGACCGCTCGACTTCCAGTGTCGGTCGACTCGAAAAAACCGCTCGTCTTGCTTGCAAAATTCGAGTACAACATCACCGCTCCTTATTCACGCCAAATGTTCCCCGTGGAGCCCAATTATACTTGCGAGATACCGGCGCTGGACTTTGTTGTCATTGAGATTTTGGGCAATTGGGGTGCGAACAAGACATGCGTTTATCATGTAGGAATCCACGGGAAGCGACCCTAGGGTGGGGAAGGTGGGGAAGGTGCTTCTCCCTTAATTACCTCATTTGTTGTTTTCTCTTGTCTCTTGCCAATATGTACAATCTCTCAACGAATCTCGAGTGAGCCATCGTGTGAAATAAGGGTGCGCGATCGGAGGCGCAAGTGGAGGAGTGGCAGCGGCCAATTCCAGACGAATTCGACAGATTGGACAAGCAATTCGACAGATTGGACACGCGATTCGACAGATTGGACAAGCGATTCGACAGATTGGACACGCGATTCGACAGCCCAGTTTTGGACACACCGGAGGGACCGTCTGAAAACGTGATGTCCGTGGCGGTGATAGGGCCACCGAGGACCGAGGTCGAATTGAATTTGACCTTCGGAGTGACTGAGCCACACGGGCAATTGGACCGTCTGAAAACGTGATGTCCGTGGCGGTGATAGGGCCACCGAGGACCGAGGTCGAATTGAATTTGACCTTCGGAGTGACTGAGCCACACGGGCAATTGGCCATCTTCGGAGTACTCGCTCTATCCCCTCCCCCAAGTCCCTCCTCGCGATAGATCTGCCTGCCCTAGAGTTAGCCTGGTTCATAAAATATTGATTTTCGAAGGCCTTGGAAGGGCCCAAGCGAGCGAGCGTCCGGTGCCATGGTTTGTTTTTCGGACGCTTCGTTGTGATCGGAGTGGCTTGCACTGGCGAGGGCCATGGGAGGGCCCAAGTGTTGCACCCCATGCACGGGCCCAAGCTTAAGCGTTGAACGGGCCCAAACTTACGTTTGGCACCGAGGGTCTATTTTGCATGGTCTAAGCGGAATTGACCTTCGATCGGAGTGGACGACCTCTGATGATTATTATTACATCGTGAGTTTTGCGGAAACATGGTGAAAACACGTACCTTCATATTCTGGACATGTTTACAACCAAAACATGCAATATATGTGTATGAGTGTTAGTCTGAGCAACATTTACTAATAACCATGATTTCACCATTTTCATTGCATGTTTCATACAGGTTTTTAGAGTGTATATCCAAGAATCATGGTAACATCATGGTGAAATCACTTACCTAGCAGATCCGCCGCATGTTTCCTCATACAACATGGCACATACATGGATGATAGTAGATTGAATATACTTAGGAATATGATTACTGCATATCTTACACATGTTTCCCTGGAAAACATGAAGCTCACAAGAGTTCCACATGTTTCAACTGAAAACATGCAAACAAAAATTCCCGTGTTTCTTGCATGTTTTTCAAATGTTTTTACCAATCACATTGTTGCCGTCACCTTGTGTGTGTAAGAGGGTTGTGTGTTGTGTTTGTAGATTTTTTCCTTCTTTTTCAAATCTCATGGTTTTATTACTTCTCTGGGGAGCTGGTCCTTAGTCTCGATTTTTAGGCGCGAGGAGCTAGTGCTGCGGTGAACGAGATGAGACGGTGAGCAAGGAGAGATGGATGTCCATCTTTCACCGTTATGGTGGGTCGGACATGCACACTTCAAGGCAAGGTGCAACGACTAGATCCATCAGCAGTCCAGCTCCAGTTGACTTGTTCGAGCAGCAGTCTGCCAACGGTATGTCCTGGCTGCCAAAGGACACTGACCATCATATAAATAAGGAAAACTACAATACACGAACTCGCTGGTCCTGGGGAAGAGACTCCATACATTCTACAGACTGAAAAAAAGTGTCTAGAAATGAGGTATGAATCTCGACCATGACACCGTTTCGTATGCGTCGCGCGGAAGGTCATTAAGGCTCCAGAGGGCGAGTGAAATAAGTATTAGGCGAGCAGCGAAGTAGAAAAAGAGGAGCACGAGCTTATAGTATTTGTTCCATACTTCTTGCTTGATTTCAGTGGAGGGAGAAAGGATCTTCCCCAAACAAGACACGATGGCGAAAGCTATCGCTCCCATCAAGATACCACCAAACAGGGCGACTGTGACGAAGATACAACCAAATCTCCACAAAGTTCTCCCGATTGGAGTGGGGAATGTAAACGACCAGCCAACGAAATAAACAGCACCAGAAAGAACGGACAAACCAACCATGGAACAGAGCCAAGCTATTTTTTCTCTCTGGCCCGACGAGTCCGATTCCATATTCCATATCCCGCCTTCGTGCTTCACAAATCCGTCTGCTTTCCGAAATAGGGTTAGTGTGTGGTGGATGTGTCAGAACGATGGGCAAGTGCGTACTAGTTGTCGCTGTCGACGTTTCCCGGGGCGATGTGAGAGAGGCGTCAAGGCCTGAGGGTCGTTCAGCCTTGGCTGGTAGGGGCGAGGCACATGGGACGAAATGATGCTCTCCTGTCTCTTTCTCTTCCCCTTGATTCAAAGGCAGTTCAGAAATCGAGGGATGGCTCTCCTTTTTCATGGGTGGTAAGGCGATAACCACGGGGCAGTGGACGTTGAGGGGTTTATTCCACCAGAAGATGTAAACGAAGAGATTCAACACTGCGTACGCCAGTGTCAAGACCTCCAATGCAGTCACGGTAAGATTTTGCACTCTCCGTGCTGCCAGTAAGACAATAAACCACAACGTTTGGAGCACCGTAATCCCCTTGGTGACCGCGTCTCCCTTGCTGCGGTCGAGGATCTCCTTCTCCGTAATTGGTAACTGTTCCAATGCCTCACGAGCAACACGATGGCGCTCATCGGTAGGGTTGAGGAGTTGGTTTATCTCAAGGTAAACAGGTTCCCCATCAATGAGAAAGATGATGCCACCCATCTGGAGAAAGTGACCGCGAATTGGATTCCATCCATGGCCTAGTATGTTCGCATCTTGGCTAAGTACCGCTTACAGAAGCATGCCATGAACGCACCTATCACCTCTGCGATCCTTTTTGCGCCCATCCACTGCATCAAAGCACAAACTAAGGGAATCTCTGGGGCGGTGAAAGCTCCCAGAAACAGCCTGAGTCGGGCGCGAAATGAATGCCACCAACTCGCGTTGTAGCCAGCGACGTTGGGATGCGCTGAGACCCAGGTGCACAAAAATGTGGTAACCAGGCAGGTCCAGATGATTTCTGGCGTCGATCGGTACTTCGTGATTAGGGGGGCTTCATCTCTGGGGCTCAGAGTGGAGATGACGAGGTTGGAAGGGAATGGTGCCCCAAGAACGAGGTTATAGAGCCCGAAGAGGAAGAGGGCGACGAGGAGCATGGGTAAAGTGTGTCTGCAAGTCAAGAGACCATGGTGAGCACCGTGTTTAAATGGGCGACAGTCTGCTACATGACGGCGTCCTCATGGTTCAATTTAATCCGGGTGACCATACAGAACAAGCGGAATGGACGCTTAGCCGAAGACCTGGATATACCAGCGAGGCCCAACAGGAGCGTGCAAGTCGTGTGCCTCGGCGTAGCCCAGCAGAATTAGGAGCGGAATAGGAACGTGTGGACCTAGAACATCCAGGCTGTCATAATGGTCCCGTTAGCGCCCATATTGCTCCAAGCCTTGGTCTGAAACGCAAACATTCGAGCATATGGTAGGGGCTCAAGCCCAAGCGATAGGTGATGACCAGTGACCGATTGGTTTCAAGTACACCGTGGCGCCCTGGATACTTTGGCCAGGCTATGCATGTAGCTGCTGGTCCAGGTACAAAATTCGCGGGACAACCAGCTAAATCCTCTCTTCAGCTTCTATAGTGCCACTCAACATCATTCAACAATATGACCATGACATGACATTAACCAAACCAACAACGTACCAGCAACGCGTCCTCCTAGTTCTCGATAACCAGGCCGCAGAGCACGGGAGATGTCCAAGGCAGACAGCTGGCACGCAGCAAGCAGGCCACGAGCTAAAACGCAGAGTGTGACATCAAAGGTGTGGATATTGTAGAAAAAAGTATAATAGAACAGCAGAGTACTTTTACGAACTCGAGAATGGAGGAGAATCAAATGGATGGAACATAAGTGAAAGGAGTAAAAGGCATGGAACATAACGAGTAGAAACATAGTGGCATAGTCAAGCGTAGAAGCGGGAAAAACTCGTAAAGAAAGATCATGGCGAAAGCGATAGATGGATGACGATCACCAAAGATCCCCTAAGAACCTAAAGGCATGTACCGGGAGAACACATAAGAAAAGAAATCAAAGAAACGAAGAACGAGCATACGATGCGTATAGCTACAAAGAAACGATAATGATAATCGATGCGATACCGGGAAACGAAACGATGATGACGCCACGGAGAGCCGTAGTACAGGTACAAGGTGCGAATTGAAAAAAAAAAAATGCATGCATGCATGGGATGGAAATGATCATCACGATAAAAAGAAAGGAGAGATGCGGAAGGGAGAAAAGGGATGACGCGGAAGAGACTTTGATGCTCATAACGATCATGAAAATAGAGAGACGATGAGATGAGATGAGATAAAGATAGCGAGGACGAAAGCGAATTGGGATGAACGAGAAGAGAAAAGAAAGAAAAAGAGACAATGCGATGCAATGCGGAGGGAGTCCATAACCATCAAGGTCGTGATATTGCACGAAAGTGAAAAAAGGAGAAGAGATAAATCGTGAAAGAGAATAAAAGAAACGAAACGTCTATAAGTGTGTCATAACAGGGTCGGGTCTTCCCCCACCCACTTCCCCCACCACTCAATCAGCCGCAAAGAGCTGCTGCAAAAGCAAATACGAAATCCCATCACAAAGCGTATGCACCTTGGCCTTGGTCGCCGGGAACTTCACAGTCGCACCAAACGCCATCAACGGTGCCCGATGCTCCTCCAACTTGGCCACAAGCGCCCGAATCGGCAAACGCGTAACAGCAAACGCAGCCCTCGCAGACGTCGAAGCAGTCTGAGTTGGGGTAGACGAGATATCCGACGTATTCCTCTTATTGTCGTCATCGGAATCGTCGGAGTCATCGTCGTCGGAGTCTTCGGCCGGGCTGGTATCATCCGTCTCGGTCCCCCTCTCCGACTCTGAAGAGTCGTGGTCTTCACCTCCACTGCTGCTTTCGCTGGTAGAAGTGCCAGGGGACGAGGGAATTCCGCGTGCACTGCGCTTGGTCGACGAGTTGAAGCGGTACTCGGGCGATGAGGATAGTTCACCGTCTTCAGATGGGTCAGAGGTGACGATAGGCTCGTCCAAGATCCTTCCAAGACCGTTATCCACCAGCTTTCGCAGTACCTCCAAGATCAGGACGTAGATCTCGCCATGCTTCAACCAGTCGCCTACGTTTCGGTTTTGCAAGAACGCGTGGACGAGGGAGGGGAGGAGGGAACGGGAAATGAGGGGGTAAAGTAGGTCCTGCACTAAATCCGGCTGGCTCCTCTTCGTGCTTTGTTGCTGCTCTTCGTCGTCACTATCATCGTCATCGTCCTCTTCCTCCTCCCTCCTCTCCTGAAAAACGACCAACCAACTCGACACAGCATGCAAACTCCTAATCACAGCACCCTCAAAAGCCTTTGTGTTCCTCACATCGCTATTCGTGCGCGCAATGACGACTTGGATGAACGCCTGAGCTTCTTCGACGAACGAAGCGGGAGAGCTAAAGCCCGAAGCGTACGCAGCTCGGGTAAACTCCATATCAAATGCATCAAGGATAGTAGAAATGGCAGCGACAGCCGCGTAGGTACAGCACGACTTGATATCGCACCCTCTGGAACCTTGGCACGTCGTGACTCCCGGAATAACGTTAGGAGTGGGCTGGGCAGAGGAGGAGAACGATCCCTTGCGAGAGGGAGCAGGGGAAGAGGAGGCGGAGCTAGATGGGGAGCTGGAGGTGCTGGAAGATTCGCCTGTGGGCTGGCAGATCCCATCGACGGACGAAAAGCATCCTCGGCAGTACGTCGCTTTGCAATCTGAGTTGGTGCACGTAACGTGGAGGTGCCTCAAGAGGAGGTACGAAAACGGTTCGGTGGGGATGGGTGCCTACATCGAGTGATATCAGGCGACGATGTTCGAAAAAAAAAGAAAAAAAGGAAACTTACAGAACCAGCAGCTCCCTCGACAGCCGACCCGCACTTCCTACACTCCCTTTCGCAATTACGGCTCAGGAATCTCTTCGCCCTGGCCCACTTTGCTTCAGGACCAGGCGAGATTCTCCGACCTTGCCTTCCACGCCCCGGGATCGGTTTCGGGCTACTACCAACCCTCGCATTAGGAGGCATCCTAGCACCCTGAGTAGTCTTTGGAGACCCAGAAGCCATCATCCCCATCCTCAAGTCCCTAGCAGAGGCGGATGTGGACATCGCAGGACCCGATCGCGGGATCGGCATTTCCTTGGATCTCGGGATAGCGATGGGAGTGGAAGTGGATGGGAATGCCGCCGGGATGGCAGGGGGTTTCCAAGTAGCGGGGGTAGGCCTGGGTGGAGTCGTAGAGGGGATCGCGGTAGCTCCGGACCTAGAAGTGGATGAGGATCTTGGGGCGTTGGAGGAGTACGCTCTGGTGGTTGCAGATGTCGCAGAAATATTAGAAGAATAAAGATTAGACGCATTAGTCGTCATCGACGAGTGGTTAGGCGCAGCCTGTCTAGAGCTCGTCGTTGGTCTGGTCATAGTCACAGGGACTGGTGGTGTTGGGGTAACTTTTGGATGGGTAGCGGTAGCTGGTCGCTGGTTTTGAGTTTGGGTAGAGTAGTAGCGCGATGATTGTTGGCGATCCACGGTCGAGGGCCGATAAGATGCTGGCGGATTAGTGCGAGATGGGGGAGAAGCAGAAGTGGATAATGATAGAGGTGAAGAGGTCGACATGGAAGTGGAAGCCGAAGGGTATTGCGATCTCGATGGCGATGATGATTTCGCAGGAAGGGGGACGGAGGGAGATGGTCGCGCTGAGGATGCTGGCGATGATGATGTGACTGGCGCCGCCGCCGAGCTATAGCGCCTTGGGCGTGTCGAGGACTGGCCCAGCTCACTGGGGGATACGAGAGCATACGGACCTGCGCTAAGTGACGCTGGTGGGATGTGAGATGCAGCGGAGGAGCTCGCACGAGACTCTCTACCAGTGGCTGATGCGTTCGCCATCCTCCGACGATTCTCCTCAGCCGCTTTCTTCGCGGCGAAGATCTCGGACTCTTGGATGGCCCTGGCCAGCGCAGCGTCGTTGATTGCGCTAAACGCGTCTCGCTGGGCTTGGATGAAATTCTCCTCATCGAGGGCATCGAAGAGGTCGGCGGAGTAGAATCCCTCGTCTGTGGTGCCACTCGGAGCGCCATCGGTGAGCTCGTTGATCATGAGATCCTTGATGCACACCGAGGAGCTCTGGTTACCAGCACCACGGCTGGTGGTCGTGTGGGTCGCCCTAGGCATTGTTTGGACGGTCGCGGTGGACATGGTGGATAGAGAAAATGATTCTGGACGGATTATAGAGGAATTTGTCGCGATTTGTTGGACGGTTTGCGCGCCTCAGGAATCTGGAGATAGATAGTTGACGTAGTATAGCTTTTATCGTAGGCGTAGACGGAGGGTTTTCGGGGAGTGGTAGAGACGGAAGAAGCTATCCATGGGACACTAGTAAAGCAACTCAGGACCTAGTGAATGGTAAATGGACTGGGGAATAGTGGTACCGAGATGAAATCTAAATCGATATCGATCACAAAAAGGCAAGTGCGAGTATTTCAGCGATAATGTGCGCGATAAGGCAAGGAAGAGAAGCGTTTTCAGAGGCGAGGCATTGGTGACGCTGCGTGAGGGGATGTGACGGGAGGCAAGGGGATCAACGGAATTTAGCGGGCGCTGCTCTATATAAACCTGCCCATGACATTCCCCACACGTGTCTGCCTCGAGGCATCGACTCCTCCCCACCCAACATCACCGAAATTTTTTCGTGTTCTCGCTGGAAATCTTGCCATTTACGTTACTCGGAAGCACTCCATCTCATTGTCTACGGCACTCCGAACCCTGCTGCCCAACAGTGCAGAGCAACGGAGCCCTACCGATGACGCACAAAACACAATTTAAGCTTTAGAAATAGCCGAACTCGGATCTCCATGTCCCTAGCCCGTTGCCCAAGTACAGACCTCCATAACTACTTGAATGAGTGTAGTCGATGATTGTGATATGTGTGCTTACAGACTATGACCCCAAGGGTCTCGCCACAACCATACGCCCTGTGACGCACACCCCTTCCACGTATGGCTACACCGTCGTCAAAACGCGGCAGCGGCGAGGTTATCTTGTGGAGTAACTTGGGCGCTGGTATCACTCTTCCCTATATGTCGAAAACGTCGGATCCTACCATTCATTACGGTAGTGGCCAGATAGCGCAGAATTACTCTGTTGGGTAGTAGTGCGCCAGTCCAAGCAAATCTGTCCGACGAGAGCGGTGCAGTATCAGCCACTACCGTGATATGTAAGGACTAGCACACTTGTCGAAAATAGAGAACGCACCAACTTGAATAAGCAATTCTGAACGAACGCCGATGCATTCAAGTCTGCAAGGACAAGTCCAATGCCTCTGCATCGTCAAGGAATTATGTGAAGATGGATAAAATTAGCGGAATGGCCTGCTAGTAGTTGGATCATAGATACCCACAGCTATTCCCAAGAAAGATATGTAGAAGCCACGAGTGTCCCAGATCGTCTTGACAATCCAGAGGACCTGGAAAGAATACCCTTCATGACGACCAGGAAACCAATCGAACCGTCGCTGAGTTCCATATCCGAAACATGATGCAAGCTCAGACGGGGCAACGGGAGCAGGATCCACCAGAGTTGCGAGCAGGGTATCAGGTAACTGGAGCCCGCTTACAGTAAGTGTAGCTCAAGCTCAACGATAAGGAGGTGTCTTCGGGCACTGCGGTATTTGACGCTGATTCGATAGAGGATCGCTAGCCCAGAGAACCAGAGTCGCCCTCGCCCCGAGATTCCGTAAACCCCCAAAAAAGTGACAATGAAAGGTGTAAAAGCCATCGGAAAGTCCAAGGAAACGTCGGAGACACCAGTTGTGAAGTCCATGGGAATGAGGTATACAGCGTCGCTTGCTCTGGCTCCGAGTCGGTGCAGGTTGCCCAGTTCTTTGAAGAACTCCGGTAATCCCTCTGGGAGAATTACCAGCTCGAACTAAGGGCCAGGGATATGTCAAGGTCGTGATGCAGCGAGGCAATCCGCCGGTGTCTAGAGACATATGTCCCGCCAGAGCTCAGAGCTTAGAAAAACCGCTGGCGGAGGCCGTGCGATGAGTACTTCCCCATATATTCTGTATCGAGTGAGTGCCGATGAAGGTGAAAGTTCAACCAGAGCTTGGAGGGAACACTTCCGAGCACAGACATGGTTGAGAGCAAAGTTCAAACCAAGTTCAACATACCATTGTGATGATCTTATCTTATCTTATCGACTCGCTCGGCCCTATCGGATCAACTCCCATCGCCCCTAAGACGCGTCGCGCCTCTTCGACGCCTCCTATCTTCTCAGGCTGTTGCCCTGAAGTCATCAGCTGAACTCCCTGGGTTTCCCCCGGCTCATTCGAAAAATCACACCCTCCAAGCTCGTCTTTCCACCCCTCGTCTCCCTCACGACCCCTGCCTACCCTACCGTTCGGTCACTGTACGTCGAAACCCATTCAATCACCGCGTTCACCACGTTGTCGCCGCAAGGCGTTCCTAGGCTTCTACGAATTCGAATGTGGGGCTAGCTGAGCATATCATGACAGGGTCCTTCTGTGTACTAGGCTCACATGCTTGCCATGTATTCAAATTCGCAAGTGAGCGTTCCCCGGTGCCGCAGTGTGAATGGGAATGGGAATGGAAGGCCGCTCATGATCATGAAAAGGCCTCTGTATAGACTGTATCATAGTATTCAGATGTTCGAAGGCACATGAACGGGTTTCATGGACTCCTTACGGCCACCCAGATCACAGTGAATGTTCTTGATATTTAATGTTCTGGAGGGCCGGGGGGCTTGTGACCTGCTAAGTTCTATCCCGCTTTACCTCATGCGCTCAACAAGGATCGCGTTCTTTTTGGAGCAGACACCGCGGCAGGACTGGGATGGAACCATCAGTTCCATCCCACCTCCTGGTCACAATGGAGCGGGCAATGGAACTAGGCTGGTACTTGCGCTTGCATTGGAGATACCAGGTATAGTGGGGCTTGACATGAAAACTGACTGGTCTGGTCAGTGGCATTCGGGCTGGAATCGACTCCATTGAGATTCCATGCCATCACAGCGATTCCATGAAATGTGCCACTGATGCCTCCATCGTGTGTCCATCCTGACTTCCAGTCACGATGGTGTCCATCATGGGGCCACTGGGTCCATCGCGGCTCCATGTTGAGTCCCATTGTATCCGGGACGCTCAATGGAACTGACGGTTTATCCATAGTCTTTCTGCCGCGGTGAGACACAAAGCAACGGCACGGGGTCGTCCCTTCGCCTTGATATGATTTGTCACAAACTTGACAAGAAGTTCTTCGAAAGATGGTTGGAGAACATCACTTGTGAATTGCTATTATTATTGGAAAGTATGCTATCATGACATATCCCTGGCCCCCACCCTGCCAATAAGTAGTACGTTCCCCAGCTGAACGAGTTTTGCGATTCCCAGCTACGTATCGCCAAAAGTCGGTACCAATGCACTCGAAAAGTTCCGGACCAAGGGATCTTCTTCGACTTCTCCGTATCGCTTGTGTCATACGTATGGCTCGACCAATGCACCAATTCTCGAACTTGGTCACCGGCCACCGGTCACCGCCTCACTCCATCCATTCTCCACTGCGGAAAAGCCAGGATGAGAATGCGCTATAGCAATGGGATGTATTGACGTACCTCCTTCGTATAATAAACCGCGCTATGATGAGGATGAAAGTTGGTCGCGTGCTTCGAGCTCTTCTGCACAAAGTAAAGGGTATTAGGGCAAGCGGCTTTCAAGAATTAATACGAAGACTCACCATAAGGTGGAATCATAGCCATAACCGCAGCTGCACCAGCCACGAAAGCAAGGACAGTCAACAACTGGTAAACACGCATGATGTCTGTCTGTCTGTTCGTTTGTTCGAACGCTCGTAACGAGAGGTTTGGATGAGTAGAGAGAGAGGAGGAAATGAAGTCGTTCGTAAAGAGTGGTAGGCAGAGACGAAAGGTTGACGACGATGGGCGATGCTATTCCAAGACACTGCGCGGTTCCCCCCCCCTTTTATAGGGTCCTCGGAGCCAAAGTATGTTATTCACGGTTACTTATGATATCCATCTCAAATGGTCATCTGGGGTACGGTGCCACCACCAATCAAAAAATCCACACCTGCTCGAGAGAACATGCCGTCACTGAGCCACGCGATGGTATGTGCATCATCATGCCAGACGGATTTAGAACGTGGAGTATAGAGAGAGGAGCTAGGAATAGCATGGCCTTCTGCTCGTTCTTCGCTCAAGTGGTGCGCTAGAGCTTCAATCATACCTTGTGATATACTACTACGCACGCAGCTTCGAATGTGCTGAATCGTCTCTTCGACCCAGCACCGGCATACGGATCTTGACTTACTCACTTGAAGCCCACTTCTTAGAAGTTGCTTGAGAATTGATTGAGTGGATCTCTGTGGTGAACGTAAGTATGTCATAACCCTCAGGCTCTTGTACTCGTAGCTTCTTCGAGCTTCGAGAAGTTGGTCTGGGGTTGTGACAGTTCTCAGGATCATCGATACCCGACGAGGAAGAGATAGGTTCCGGGCGTTCAGCAGGGCAACGATATGTACTTAGCTAGGAAAATGCAAAAGCAAATTTCAACGGTGTGAGAGAAAGCTCTGCTCTCATCAGGAGCCAGTAAAGCGTGGTATATAGCGATCTACCCAAAGAAACCGAATCCCAAAAAAGCGTTCAGAAAATACACGTCTAAGATCAATTCGACATTAAGGTTTTTGGGTCTTCAGAACAAATCCCAATTCGCGTCGATCCCCGTCTCAACCCTCCACTTGTGCGTCCCGAGCCACCTCTCAACTCTGCTCTCATCCTCCTTCTCAGCGCCTTCCTCCAACACCGCCGTATCACCCCTCCCATGTAGGCACAGCACCGACCAACCAACAATGATCATCCCCGGAGGCCTCTGCTCCCCACTACTCTCCAAAGCCTGCACAATATCTCGCAACGTCGACGTAAGGACCCTCTGATCAGGCATAGACGCCCTTTCGATGATCGCAACGGGCGTATTTAGTGGGTACGCCGCGCCTTCTCGTTTATTCGATGGTGCTGCGTTTGTCAGCGACTGCACGACCTGAGCGAGACGAGCAACACCCATGAGGAT
Source organism: Candolleomyces efflorescens (assembly GCA_027579765.1). Taxonomy (NCBI): domain Eukaryota; kingdom Fungi; phylum Basidiomycota; class Agaricomycetes; order Agaricales; family Psathyrellaceae; genus Candolleomyces; species Candolleomyces efflorescens. The sequence continues at coordinate 44,245 of JAMZDL010000037.1, forward strand.
GACCAGAGTCCTTCCACGTTCGTATGCAGGCAGTTGAATTTCCTTCCCTCTTCGACCTACCCCCGTACAGACAATGAAAGACTCCGCTGCACCTCGTTGGGTTACAGGGATACCTGCAAAGGTTGGTGCGGCGAGTGCTGAGCTTACTCCTGGGATGACGAGGGGCTCAAATCCGTGTGAGCGGAAGTAGAGAACTTCTTCGCCAGCGCGACCGTATACGACTGGGTCTCCTTGTTTGAGCTGAAGATCACGCAAAGGGGCGACCAAAGGTTAGGGGCGATCAAAGGAATGAACGGAGAGGGAGGCAAACGTACTCGAACGACAGTCAAACCGCGATTCGCAGCTTCAATAGCAGCCTCCATCATCTCCATCTGAGCACCTTCAGCGTTTCCAGGGAATTTCTTCGCTATCCGCACCTCGACGGATTTTGGAATGAGAGCGAGAACTGCATCGGGGACGAGTTTGTCGGACAGAACCAAGTCTGCCAGCCTCGTTAGAATAGTATGCGTTGCTTGCGTGAGGAGGGAAGGATGGCCTGGGCCTGACCCGACGAGGAATATACGACCGCGGTTCGAGGAGGGTAGCGAGTGAATAGAGAGAGCGGAGATGCCCATGAGTGATTGGGTGAGAGGAGTTTCTGGAACCTCGCCCTCCAACAATTCGTTCATTTCGGCTTCGGTAAGGGATGAGAGTTTAGTCAAGGGCCAATACTCGCTGACCTGTGCTACCCATTTCATGCGCCGACGCGCACTCTCCACCGCAGTTTCAGAAGTCGAACGTGAAGGGACAGGTCGATTGGGTGTGCTGACGGCTGAATCTTCTTCAATCTCGTCGGTTCCATCGTCTTCTACATGGAGTTGTCCCTTTCCTTTGGATTCGGAAGCCTTATCCTTGGCAAGAGAACGTAGTTTTCCGATGTTAGAAACGGCTAGAGTTGCATGAGGCGGGACCTTCGAGACGATGTCCCTACGGAGTCGTGAGGCAAGGCGACACCCCTGACCATTGGTGGTAACACCGAGCTGAAGAGGGGATGCTTTTGAGGTGGTGGGGTCTGAGAACCGATGGGTCGAGGTGAAAGTGAAGTCGCACAATTCAGGTATATCCGTCGTGTTGACCTGGATGTTTCGAGCCTTCAAAATGCGATATATCCGTTCGCAAGACTCCCTGCTTCTCCGGTGCGGGTGGATTGCTGTATCCGTGATACAAGCTAATGAGATCCCGGGAGTCACGTCCAAGAATGACTCCAGAGCTGTTGTTTCTTGAGTGTCTCCCCCGTTTGAGGACCAGTCAGATACCTTGACCTGACTTCTTGAGGCTCGCCATTTAATCTCTTCGCAGGCACTATCCAGGCCCCCGTGAGCCAGAATATGCACCTCGGAGTCCGCTTCAAGTGCAGAGAACGCCCGAGAGGCTGCAAGTGGACCAGAACCCAAGACGAGGACCCTCGTCGGTCGGAAGGCCAGGATTAATGACGCCCCCTTGGTAGGTTCAGGGTATTCGAGCATGGTGGTAGTGGTGGTCGTAGAGATAGGAGTGGTGGGGTGGAGGAACCGTCAACATTTTTCGCCGCTAGATATAAGATAAGGTGAAGGAGCCAGCGATTCTTTTTCGGTGCACCGATTGTCGTGCTTGTTAGCAATCCGAAGGACGTGACTCGCCCGCCACAATTACTAAAATTAAAACGGCGTCGGAATAGATATCCGAAACAATTTATTTTATTTTTAGTTTTGATAACGAGTATATTATGTAATTAATGGTAACCAGATACGTTTGGTTCACGATGGTGAGGTCTGGAGGATGAGATGCAGCTCGTCGACCACGACACAGTAAGTCCACTCAGGCTCATAGCTGGAGGATGTTGAGTTGACGTCGAGAGCCAGTTTATCAGGCAGCTAGCAGCTCTATTCGAGTCTTCAAAGGAGACCGGTTCGATATGGATCACCCATAAACGACGTACGAGCTACTACATAGATGATGAGAGCTATACTGACGACGATAGCTCAGTTCTTCGCGATGGCGAAGATATTTCAATGATTGATCATGACGAAACTCATGAGTTTCCTTGTATCTTGAAAGTGACGGACGGTTCCAAGACCAAGTTTTCTACCAAGGTGCGCCAAAACATATCAGTACCAACGTCGACCCACATCTGATTCAAAACCAGGTCTCTTCCTCTGAATTGAACAAGTTCCACGCCGCCTATGGGACTCTATTGAAATCATCAATGGGTGAACTGCGCAAGCGCGACAAGAAGCGCGAAAAGGCTAATGCAGAGCAAGCCGCGAAGCGTAAAAAGCGAATGACTGAGCCTGTGACGGTCGAAGGCCCCAAGAGAGGGAACCGCAGAAGAAAAAGACAGCGCCAGTTGAAGGCTGCCCTCAAACAGCAGGAATCGCAGAAGAAGTTCAAGGAGCGGGAAGAGGCGAGGAGGAAGGTGGAGGTTACCCTTCCTTGAACTGGCAGGATCAGGTATGTGCACAGTCTCATCGATGCAGTGTATCAGCCTTTTGACAGCTTGGGGAGTCAATAGTTGACGCAAATCGCTCTGTCGCCCTCAGCATCGCACGCTCCAGGCACCTGTCTATCGCGCTCTATCTATATCATGATGTCGCGGACCATCTTACCGGTCCTGAAGACGCAGGACGCTCAGCATCCTCTCATGGTATTCAGTACGGGAACGTCAACTTCGCCCTCATATCACTCCATTCCATATAAATGTGATTGAATAATCCGAATGAATGGTGCATGACAGATGCTAGATGATAGTACTTGAGCAGAATAAGAAAACGAAGGTAACGTATGTAGAACAGCCCCATGGGCCCGTTGGGCGAAGATCATCCCAACCCTATATCCAGAGGACTCCAAGGTCCGACGTCGCGTCTGGAGGGAATAAGCCACAGTGCAAAAGTATGACCGTGCTGATGCAGCAGTGGCGAGCCACCTGCGCGCACAGTCAGCTAGTCAGTTGGATCACGCTGCAGCTGGAACTGGATCATGACCAAGGGTTTGAAGCGAAAGAATCCGCTGTGGGTTTCCTCTTCCAGCTCTGACTGCGACTTTGTGATGGTGCACCCCAAGAGTCAGTTGTCGTTGTTGTTACAGGAGTGATCGTCCCATCTGCGCCTCCAAATGACAGGGCCGGACTGTCCATATTGAGAGAAGTCGTAGACGCATTCGGAGTAGCGAACGGATTGAGAGGGTTGAAAGGCATGCCTCTCGTGATTCCGATAGTCGACGCAGAGGTATTGGAAGCGAATGGGTTGGCAGATGATGTTGAAGGGCCTGCCCCCCAGGGATCAGCGGAGGTAAGGGAACTGAACGATGGTCGTGCAGTATCTTGAGAAGAGGAACCGGCGTAAAAAGAGGAAGAGGTGATAGTTGATGACAAAGAGGACGTGGACGTTGAAGCTGCAGCAGCGAAGGAATTGGATAGCGACGATGGTTTGTAATCCGAAACTGAACGGGCCAGGGCACTGTCGCGCGCCCCAGCAGCCAAGGAGGATGGGAATCGTGGCCCGAGGATCGACTTTTGCTCATCGTCAAAAGAGCTAGATCGTGCGCCTGATTGTGCAGGTTCTTGCCACGTGGGTGGTGTGGATTGGGATCGTTGAGGATAGACGGAGGAAGATGCTACTGCTGCAGCACCCGATGCTAATTTGAACGCAGTATCTCGCGCAGTGGACTTGGTCTCCTCTTTAATGATATCGGCCTTGTTCTCGACGGCCGTGACCGCCTCCTTGAGAGCTTGCAAGTCGAAGCCTGCATGCTTAGGGAGTTCGGTCTGAGAGGAATTGGCATGATGATTCAGTGTTGGCGTTGGCGTCGTTCGGCCAGATGAAGTCTCCTTTCCAGCCGGAGGTGGCGTCGGGGTGACTGCCACACCGGAGTGCGCGCTGTCCATCCGAGGTGGTAGATCATCGTCATCTGCCGCACTTGCCGCCGATGCACCAGCAGCAGCGCCCGCACCCACGGCGGCACTAGCTTGCTGCTCCTTGGCCGCCCACGAAGCAGTAGACGGTGGGCGTGATACATGCTGGGGAATTGAAGCCGATTGGCGTTTCGAAAACCACCCTTGTTTCTGATCGCTCTGGTCCTCGCGGACAACTACGCGCTCCCCGTCAAAGTCGGGCTCCTACAGCACACATGCAAACTTCGGTCAGCGCGGGCCAAGAGTCCTCAGAAAACGGATGCAGCGTACCACTGGTTCATCGAAGAAATCCGAAAACACTGGGAAACCGAGTTGGTCCAGAATCAAGGGCATGAACGTTCGGTAACTCATATGGCCAGCGATCTTGTCAGTGACATCGACGTTGTCGAGCCCTGGTACACCCTGTACAGGCCTCAATCCCGCAACTGTACCGATACCACCAGAGGTTGCACGGAACAAATAGTTGAGTACCCAATCGTTCTTTGCATACGCGTTGACATATCTCCCCGAGACCACGGCCCTTGTTTCTAACCACGTTGAAGTAGATGCAGTCACTGTCGTGCCAAGGAGGAAAACATCTTGCACAATTCCGAACTGCTTCTGCTTGGCTAGCTCAAGGAGCGCGTAGAAAATGACTCGAGCGCCCAAGGAGAAGCCGATGAGGGTGATGGGTCGAACACCGAGATGTCGTTGGATAAGGACGTCAGCCAGGACCTTCCCCGCTGCTTTGGAACGATCCAAGGCGTTGCTCCAGGGATTGTCAATGAGATAACCGAGTTTCGTAAGGACTATATGATGAAGTTGGCACATCAGAAATCAGAAATAAGAGAAGGGCTAATTTGATACTCACTAATAGGCCACTGTAGGGCCGACATAAGACCCGTCATGATCGTAGCTTGAAGGACAGTCATACCGATCTGCGAGAGAACTTCTCCTGTAAGGATCTTGAGGGCGTCCCCAGTTTCCCTAATCATGTCTGGCTCCCATAGTACGCTGAAGACGTCGCCGACGACAGGATCAAGCACGCTGAATGGTAGTCGGACGTCGTCGTTTAGACTTGTAATGAACCTGCAAATAGATGAGACGCAGGCATGACATGACAGCTAGAGGCTTACCCAGGAACGGTTAGAATGCAGCTGACGCGTTTGTTATTGTGTAGAGGCAGGATATCGAATGTTCGGACTTGCTGTGTGCGTTTAGCCATACCACGAACGGCAATGCTGGATCCGGTGAGCACTCCTCCAGTGGTGATCACAGCAGCACCTGCCGTTCCACCGAGGAAAGCTCCGGTACCAGTCACTCCGACAGTGGTCAGCGCTCCGGCGAGACCGAGGCCAATGACGGGGGCGAGTAGCCCTGCAGAAAGACCGATAACGAGGCCACCACCAATGGTCGCAAGACCCAGCATCATGTAACGTCGTTTTCGACCCGATTTGTTGACGCCTTCTACGATTTCTTGTTGTTCCAAAGTCTCGATGTCTTCTTGGATCTCGAGTGCTTCAGTCACGCGAGCTTCGAATTTAACCACATCTTGCCATCCCAAGCCAAGCTTGAGGGCAACGTTCTCAAGAAGAACCCTGGATCGGGAATCGTACACGCTGTCTGCAATGAGGATGAGGAATAGGTCACAGAGAACGGTCCATCGGATATCGAGAGTTACGTCCTTGTCTGCTGCGGATAAGGAGGTGGATACTCCAGGGATGGTAGCAGTTTCAGTCTCCTTGAGCACCTTTGATATGGTCTGATTCGGTTGGGAGAGTGTGCCAGCTTCGCCAGGTGCAATGGTCACAGTCGGAACTTCAGGATTGGGAGATTGAGGTGTCGGTGTCTTCGCTCGATTGTCCGTTACACCTTGGGGGTCGTCCCGTTCGTCTTCATCGTCTTTGGAACCTATGGGTTCATCGACCAAAGTTTCGTCGTCCCCCTTCAAGCGATCCGCCTCCTCTGCCTGCCTCTTAGCCTCTTCAGGATCATACTCTGGGTTGGCTACGGTGTGGGTAGTCATCAAGGCGGGTACGAGATCTGTGGCGAGAACGCCGTGTTCTGCCAGGCTCTCGATCATCTTCTGCTCTGTCCAGCTAATGAGTTGAGAGCTTGTAATAGTCCACTAGAACATACCCTGAGTTTCCAGCTCCATATGATAGTAGAGTCGACCCATAATCTTGAGCATCCACAGTTCCATGCTCTTCGCAGCCTCCTTGAGCTCTTTCCGCTTCGACGTCTTCAAGCTCTGCAGCATCTCTCTGCTCGTCAGAGCACACAGTCCGACATATGCAATTCGTTGAGCCTCAGTCAAGAGGTTCTTGGTTTGTTGCATCTGACTGAGAGGAGTCATAGCCTTGTCCTCATCGAATAGATACTTGGTCCGCAGGTGCACCTCGTCGGCCTCGTCCTCCTCGCGGCCACGTAGTCGGGTATACTCGCTCTCGTTCTGTTCAACCTTAGACCTCCACTCGTTTCCCTCTTCGTCGAAGTCTATGAGGTTTCCAGTTGCGTTTGCCGCCGTGGCGCCCTTCGCTGAGGTCTGGTAGTGGTACTTCTTACGATCTTCCTCGTCGAGATCGCAGTGGGAGGTGTCCTCTCGGACGATTGGCATGTCCTGCCATCCTTCGTCGTCGGAGAGGTCGTCGAAGACATTCTTCGATGGAGGAGGTATCGAAGGGGCCATTCTTCAGCAATGTCGACCAGCACACCCAGCGATGATTGGGTGGAAGGGCTGACAGGCTAGGAAGTATGTTCCCACAGGCCAATATGTCAGCAGGACTTCTGGCGTGCTTCGACTTGAACTTTGGCTTCACCCTTGGATCACGGATTCCGATGAAGCACATAGCCCCAGCGCTCAGACTCGTAAGTGGAAGACCTATGCCTTATGAACTAAAGCCTTCATAAGCGTCAGTCCGAGAATTCTCCTCCCCATTTATATCAGGGAACGTTCAATTTTATGCATTAATGCCGCTCAATGTCAAACGGGTCTATATATGATCTGAGTGTATAGCTACAGCGGTGAAGTCGGGCACTGGCGCTCTCTAGCTTCTCTAGCTCATCAAGGTCTTTTCCTTGTTCTCTTTTGTGTAAGTCTACATAATTACCACACCTTCCTCAAGACGACATGTGACTGATTTTGCGTCTAGATGAACAAATACCGCGATACTTACCGCTCAAGATGGACGGGGTATTGGCGACTCCGAATCGGGTGCTATTGCTCACCCTGGTTCACGGCAAAGGTGGCAGCAGGTAGCAGCCTCAACTCCATGCGACAATCTCTTGCTCAAACAAGGAACAGTTAAGCAGAGCGCCGGTCGGTGACAACCTATTTTTGAGCGCGCGACAATCTTCCGTTTGATTCTGTCTTGGGCGCTCTTCTGGGCGTCGCGGGTCCACTTGACGCGTCAAGGGGTCTGGTGTGCGCGTGCAATGTCACACTTCCAAGTTCCAAAGCTCGGGCTGCCTTGGGAGGCTCTGCGCAGCTTGGTCGGCGAGCAGCGGTGAGCTCAGTGATTTCATCTACGGCCCTTTGTTTTTGGCATTGATTCTATCGTTCATGCCAGCACGGTCATGACACGCGAGTTCATGATAATCACCTCAGTCTCCACGTAAAGGATACGAAGCCTCGCGACGGGGGCGAGGGTCACCCCCACGGCCGAAAGAACTGGACAGATCGCGACAGCTCCTTTTTCTCCGTCCGCGGCTAATGCGTGAACCTGCATGGACCCTGCTTGAACCCTGCACCTTTAATTCACGGATTATGCCCAGTTCGAGTGGGCTTTCCTGACCGGGTGTAAAAGCGCCCGTTACGCACCTGTCAAAGTGCTGTAACTGGCGAATGCATGGCGCGTGAGCATCATGCTACTATGAGGTGAAATCTCAGTGAGGTACAACACAGGTACGACACCGTCTCGGGCACCGGGAGGTAATCATCTGGGGTCGAGTTTGAAATGGAGCCAGAGCGATAGAGGGGCGGGGTTCGACGTCGAAGGGACCATGCTAAGTATATCGAGATGGGTGAGTGCGTGTACGTTGAGTCATTGACTATTGTGCTCTCTAACAATTGGATCATCAGGGCGATCCCTGCATGGCCATCCGGTTTGCACAGCTGAATGTATATGATGTTTGTCTCTGTACGGCGAATCTCGAGAAGCACGTCCACATCTTCGAGATGTGACTATCCATCATCAGATGTTAACGCGATTTCCAAAACTGCGGTCTTCACCCAGAGGATTGAGCCCTCCTTGTACTAAAATTGCGAAGTGTAGAAATTGGTCTTGTACTTTTGCAGGATCCGTCCAGAGTGACTGACAGTGGAAACGAGGCTGTTGCGCCAGCGACCCGAACCAGGCGATTGCGGAAAATCTGTGTCAAACAACCGCCAAGAAGCGACACGTGTGACGCGCAACGCTGTGTCCATCTCATCCAATCTCCCTTTGGAAAGTGATTGATATCAGTATATAAGTAGGACGCCCAACATCAGTCATCCCCCACCCTTTCTGGTGTCACTGCGTCTTTACACGACCCTCACGACTATTACGAAGTGAGCTCACTCCTTGTCTCCATCTCATGCATTGTTCACTAAACACTTTCATTAGCCTGCTCTGCCTTGCTGGTCAAGTCTCTGCTCGTTCAACCCCCAAAAAACTCAAATCTACCCAAACCAACAAACCTACGACTTCTCTGGCAGAATGTCCTCATCCATCTTGCGAAATGGCCTTACCTCCCCTGCTCGTGCAGCCATGAAGCGCCCATCCAACATGCGGTCGATCCTCAGACGTCCCGCCCCTGTTGTGACGTCTCCCAACCCCCTCCCTTTCGCCAACTTCTCCTCGTTGATGTCCCCTAGTCTCAAGTCGCCCCATGTCATGTTCATGGCTTCCCCTGAGTTGGTGGCAACCTATGCTACCCACTCTTCGGACACCTACGACCGGGCTCCTATCAAGGTGTCGCCCAATCCCCTGGAACTGCCCGGTCGCGGCCAACGGTACTACTCGCCATCGATGGCGACCTTCAAACTGTCCCCAGCGCCCAAGCCAAAGGCATCGGTTCAAAAGCGGCTTGATTCCATCTTGCGCAACGCCCAGTCCTGCGCGTCCCCAGCCATCACCGACTTTGAGGACCCTCGTTCTCCCCGACTCCCTGTCGACACCACCGCGGAAGTGCGATTCGCTAGCTTCGCGGAACCGGAGTCTACGCGTCCTCTTCGCGACTTGGGGAAGTCGATCTCTTCATACCCTCGCTCGCCTTACCCCTCTGCACCCCTCTCACCCTCTGGTGAGGCGACGTCCGAAGCTCGCGGCCGTCGCATGTCAGAATCCTCCGTTGATGTCTCGACAAGGTCAAGGTCGGTTGAGGGCACAGCCTTGCGTAAAGCACCCGTTGCCCGTATCTCGGTTCCTTTCACGCCCATCCCTTCCCCGCTCAAGCAATCGTTCAAGACGCCCACAACCGCAGGGTTGCAGCGGGCTCACAAGCCTGCTCCCCTCGCTCTTGAGCCCAAGGACGACTCGACTGCTTTGAGCGACGAGTTTTGGAACGCTGTGTCGTTGGGAGTGGAGGGTGAAACGCCCATGGTTACCGCGTTGGAGTACCCCGAGTCGGCTATGGAGATGGAGGAGGTTGACCTCAAGTCCCCCGGACCCGCGATGGCACTCAAGTCGCCCGCTGCCGGACCTGCACTCACCTTCGGCACTCAAGATGGTGGTGTATGGTCGCCTTCTCTCGCAGTCAAGCAGACGCCTGCTCGTGAGTCGTTGTTGCGAAGCACGCTCATGAGCCCTGGTAAGGCCGCATTCGGACGAGTGAAGAGGTCGTTCATTGCCTCTCCCTCACCTAACGATCCGTTTGCCTCGTTCCCGTCGTTTGCTGCGGCGTTGACGATGGCCCCCTCAGATCCTGCCATTGCCTACCCGGCTCCTGTCGCCACTGCTGCTTGAAGGGTTTCTCGTTAAAGGATGCGTGTTGGGCTTTGGATGGGGATGCCGTTCGCCAGTTTCTCCCCAAAGTCGCGTGGTTTGTTGAGTGGAGGTAGATTGTGTCTCTTGGGTTTACGTTGGACAGCACAGGTGTCGTTAGTTACAATTGAAATCCAGGTGCCCGGCCACCTGCCATGCAGTTGATATGTTTCGGGTTTTGGTTGCTGGTCATTTGGCCTGTCTCAGGGTTCTCATTTGTTGCTGTGGAAAATCATACCAAACGTAATTATACCCTCATCTTGCTCTCAATCACCGAAAGTGAGAGATGGTTAGGACAAAAGCCTCCTCCAAGGCCACCCTGGTCGTTCGGCATCACCGCAACGGGAAGTACATCATTGATGTACTTGATCTTCGCCTGGTCCGGTGAAAAAGGGAAGGTAACAAGCTTTGGAGTGTTCTCTCATGTTTCTCTGCTTCTCCATTCTCTCCAAGCCTCGAGGCAAGTTAGCGACAATACACTTTGCTGAAATGCCTCGTTCTGATCCCCAATATCCCCTTGTTTCTTGTTTATGACGCTTTGCAGGCTGTGCACGGGCCCCACGTGCACGGGCCAAGAGGCACGAACCTGGCTCAACACACCCCCGGCAGCCAGGGGCCAATCTTAGCAAGGCCATTGGGGGACCATCTGGACCGACCACCGAAGTCGCTATTTCTCTGGAAATACTTTCGGCTGGCCTTGTCCTCGAGGCTTGATAAATTTTTGCTGTTCAGCTGCTGCTGTTGAAGCTCCGAACTCCACTCCGTACTCAACGTTGGTATAGGGCCAACTTGCAGGTTCTAGAATGCAGCCCCTCAGTCGCCCAAGGATCTTGTGGAATGAAAAAGGACCAATGACGATTGTTCACGCGTACGGCGAGCAAGCGGAACAACGGCCCTCGGACCAATTTTTTGTCGAGTGTGTGTCCGACTTTCCTTTTGAATTTTCTGGCTCCACACATATATAAAGCCGGTCCAATCATCAGGTGGTCCCTCCCCCACCACAAAATCGTTTGCTCGCTATCTCTCTGGTCGGGCTTCGCGTCTGCCAGCCGCCACGTCCCTTCGGTGGCTTCGCACTCGCAGCCAGCCGTCTTCTTTAGCTAACACTAGGTATATAAAGATAATTCAATTAAGGGCCACCACCCCACCCCATTGATATGACTGACGCACCCTACAGAGAGTCGTTCCGATAGAGTCTTTATCCTGTTCGCGCAGTGCAAATCCGCTATGCCTTTACGACCAGCTTTGAAGGGTGGCGCTGGGGGTGACCGTCCGTGCTCACCGTCCCCGTTCCCGTTCGCGTCGTCCTCCTCTATGTTGGAATCGCCCCACGTCCACTTCCCACCGACCCCTACAATGACTTCCACAGCCCTCACCCACTCGCCCCATGTCTACGACCGCGCCCCTATTCGAGTGTCCCCGAACAATTGCGCCCTTCCAGACCGCGGCGAGCGTGTCTATTCGGACGATGGCCACTGTGGCTCGCCACTCTCGAAGGAGTGCTACTTCATGCTACCCCCCAGGCGGCTTGAGACTATGCAGCCATCGTCCTCGTTGCTGTTCAACAACTCTGGTGCTGTCAACCCCGGAGTACCTTCTCACGATCGTTACGATATCGCTTCCCCGCCTCTGCTAGGCTCGGACGTATCGTCGGAATCTGAAGACTCTGACCAGTGTAAATCGCCGCCCGATCCCTCGACGCCCCGAATACCCTTCGTGTCTGTGCAACTGGCCAACGCGACGGCGCCGTATCCGTTTGGTGGGGGCTTTGCTAGGGAACCGAGCGTCAGGGGTATCCCTGGCGACCTTGCAGCTTTGCCGTTCCCCCTGCATCACAAAGCCAAGAAGAAGTCAATTAGCGAAGGAGTCGAAGCGACGGTCATTGAGGGCGCTGGTACGCCGTTGAAAAAGAGGGTCAAGAAGGATAGCGTAAGCCTGCCGGCAGGTGAAAGGGTACGAAGGCTGTCGAATACGACGCGTTGTATAACGACCAGTACTACTACATCGTACGAAGCCCCTCCCGATTGTCTGGGTGGGTTTTGAACGATAGGTCTGAATACTACACGTTCCCACCTTGGTGCCCGTGGCCGAGGACGATGACTCGCCTGCGTTCTGGAGTTGGATTCATTTATTGTAAGACTCTGGTTCTTTCTCTAATGTGAATGCATTTGATTATATCGTCCTTTGCTCCTTCTTCGACAGTTCGTTCTGCAGATTATGCTTCTGACCTCGTTTGCTCTCACAAGGCGGTTGGCGATAGGAGTTGGTTTCAGGTATTTGCATCGATTCAAGATGCCTCGCAACGTGGAAGACTAACTGGAACACGTTTCATTCAAGGTTGCGGTTTTCTTCCGTCATTATGATTGTATGAGCAGACATGGTTCGACCTTCACGATTCGAATGACATAAAATAAAAAGTCGCTTTAATTCGTCTCACAGTTATCTTTTGAGTCATCCAAAGGGCATCCTGTCTCTCTTCTCCTATCTGCATCGATGCTGACAAGCTTAGCGCTTGCTAATATTGAAACACTCCCCGACTCGATGACTTCAGTTCTGTGTTCAGTCGTCTTAGACTCTTCCGTAGGCTATATAAACCTCTGCCTCCGTCGATTTCTGCATCCCCCTTCTTCTCTTCTTTCTCTTTTACGACCTCGACTTTACGACCCATCCACTATGCATTACAACGCCCTCTCCATCGCTCTTTCTCTTGTTTCGTGTTTGACCCTTTCCGCGAAAGCTCAGGAAGGAAGTGGAAGTAATGGAGGGAGTGGCAGCAGCACCTTCCTCCAGAACTACCTCACCTTCCTGAACAGCTCGGGTTACACCTCGCTCTCGAGCGCCATTCAGCAAGTTCAGCACAACGGCAATGTCTCGAGCGATTGGTTGGACGACTTGTCGAGTGGGAACTGGACGGTCTTTGTCCCGACTAACCAGGCCTGTGAGTTCTCCTGCTGTTTTAATTTAAGCCTTGTCTGACGCGCTTAAAGTTGACAACCTCACATCCGACATCACCAATAACGCTACCGCTTTGAACGCGTATCTGTCGTATCACAACGTATACGGCAACGCTGTCAACAGTACTAGCGGTAACGGTGGGGGTGGTGGTTCGTCGTCCTCCAGCACAACGTCGTCTTCGTCGACCTCGACTTCCGAGTCGACGTCGAGCTCTGCTACGGCTTCCGCCTACCGCCTATCGAAGATTTTCTTGAAGCCATACCACTTCCAGACCGACGATGATTCGGAAGGCGACACTGGAGTCTTCCCCAACGACACTATCGGGCGTACCCTCCTCACCGACCCCGACTATGTCCAGTTGGAGGGTAACGGCAGCCGTGCGCAGGTTCTTGCGTGGGCTATGGAGACCCCTGGAGGTGATATCAACATTCTGAACCAGGCGTACGTCTTCCCCATCTACCGCCTTGGGTCTTATGCTGATTGAACGCCGGTTTTTCTGCACAGTTCGAACACCACTGTCGGCAATACTACGCAGTGGGGTAACCTCCTCCTCGCTCAGATCGACAATGTGTTGACTCCTCCCGGCAACGTCTCGGAGGCTCTCCAGGCCGTCAACGACACCCCGCTCATGAACCTCGCCAACTCCATCCAAGTTCCCTTCTACGGCAACAGCAGCAGTGGCGGCGGCGCAGGTGGCGGTAGCAGTAGCACGAGTTCAAGCGCTTCCTCCTCGACTGGAAGCCAGAGCACCAGTGCTAGTGCTAGCGCTACCTCCAGCGCAGGTGGTGGTGGCGGCGGTGTTGGAGGTGGTGGCAGCAGCGGCGGTTTTACCAACATCACCGCTCTGCAAGCCCTCGAAGGCCTTCAAGGCTTCACCCTCTTCGCACCCTCTGCCGACGCGTTCTCTTCAGACGTGAACAACACCATCCAGGCGTTGCAAAGCAACAACAACCAAGCTGCTTTGCTCGCCTTGCTCCAGAACCACTATGTCAACGGCTCGACGTTCTACGGTCCAACACTCCGTGAACTTGCGTTCAACGCCTCATCGGGTGATTCGAGTGCGAACTCTACGGTTGTCAGTGCGGCGGGCCAGTATTTCGGGTTCTATTCGAACTCTACTGGTCTGTTCGTGAGTAACGGGAATGGAACGGAGGCTCAAGTCACTCGACCTGACGTGCTCGTGGAGAATGGTGTTATCCATATCATCGACCGAGTATTGGTGAACGAGGGGTCCAATCCATCGGCCGCTTCTTCTGCCTACTCGAGCTTCTCAATGGAGGCCACGCAGACTTCAACGGACACGAGTGTCATGGGTGATTTGCCTATCCCTACGGAGTCGACTGCTAGTTTCACACAGTCGCAGTCGGGCTCTGGTGGTGGTGGTGGTGCTTCGTCGACGAGCGAGTCAGCGGGCTCTTCCACTCAGTCGAGCTCTTCAACCTCTTCTTCGACGCAATCTTCGTCGACGTCGAGCGAGACGGCTAGTGTGACCACTCAGGGTGGATTCAGGTTCGACAGGAGGAATTTGTAAAGCCGTTCCCCGTTGCCGATCCCCTTCTTCACCCCTTCCTCTCCGATTTGATTTTCCTTTCCCTTCTCCCTTTTAATCCGCTTCATTATTCGCTTTCGATTTTTATGCCCTCCGCTCTTTGATCTTCGTATATGTGATGTACAGTGATGATTCCTACATTATTTTCCCTAATTTCGTTCTTCGTTTCCACGTTGCATTACTTGAATTGTTTACACTAATTAATGTTTACGAGCTGTTATGAACAAATTAATGACGAATTTTCTTGCCATCTACAACTTGTTTTCGCGACCCAATTCAACAAACATTCCTCTCCTCCTCGCCACCCACCCATTCTCGTACAAACTTGAACTTGAGGCGGCTTTCGATTCGCTAAGCGGTCTGATTCGCTGCGATATTATCAGTTAGTTATCATATGCTCCACTGGTTCTCAAAAAACCGTCGACTCACCGTCTGGATAGGGATCGAGCGTGTGGTGAAATCATCGTATCCTGCTTCTGCCAATGGGCTCCATGCGAGGCAGCCGGCGGTACGACGGACGATAGGTAGGCATTACTGCCCTCAACCATTTCAAAAGCTCAGAAGCTGCTGCCCCTCCGGCCTCCCTTCCCCACCATCGTCTTGATCATCCATATCACCACTGGGGCCGGCGGTGTTCACCTCCCACACTGAACCTTTCTTCCCCTTCCTCCTCGAAGGGTCCTGGTTCTGGTTCCCCTCATTCGTTGGAGCCGAAGGACCACCATCTGCGGCGTGCACTCTTGGTCGGATGCCCAACGACGCGCAAAGAAGTTTGTGTTTAGACCTGATCTGCCGGAGGAGCTTGAGTATATCGATCTCCTCCCCGCTCGATGAAGTGTTGGAAGGATTGGTGAGTGGGAACTGGGAAATCAGATCCAATAGACCATTTACATGGTGCAACACACGCCTTTCCAATAAAGATTAGCAAATACGTTCGTTCTCATTGGCGGAAACGTACCTGGAAGAATCATCGGTACCTCGAAGGGAGAGGAACGCTTTCCAAGTCTGGGCTAGTCCTTCGTAGTAGCCCAGTTCCTCCCACATCTCAAAGCCCTTTTCGCGGCCTAGAGCTCGGCCTTCGATGAGTCCGTGGATACGGCCGTGAGCATAGCCGTCTTTGTAGCCCTCGTCGAAGAAACTAGAAGGGGACGAGCGATTATGAGTAGTAATGATATTGAAGCAAGGAGTGCGCACCTCTGCTCAAGATTCACGAGAGAGTCAAAATCGTCCATTTTATATGAACTTCTTCTGTGTGGACGACGAGGTAGGTGGTAATGAAGGGGAGCGCAGGTCAGCAAAGAGGAAGAGATAAGATTAGATCAAGGCTTTCGATTCTAACAACTACAAATACTGTAGAAAAAGCTGAAATTTTGTTTTTCTCCTTCGCTCAGCTCTCATCTTGCCTCAATCAACCTGTGCTCATTCCTCTCTCTCTCCTCGGACCTCGTTCAGTCACGCACCATATGTATCATCGATTTCGGGCTCAAAATATATCGCTTTTCCCTCCCAGATAGCTGTTGGATTCCAGCACCTCACCTCGTTCGACGTCGCAATCGACGCGTGCACGAAACACCACAAACCAAGTCAAGGCTCGGAGTGAGCGGTACCACTTCTGTGATACCGCATCCCTACACTCTGAGCCTGTTACGTTCGTGGAAGACCAAACCCCCTGCAACCCCCAACGAGCTCTGTATAACCCTTTTCTACCCATCCGTTTTGGGTGGGATTTGGAGGAGGGGGAGTTTTGTCTGGTGGTGTGGGTGTGGAAAAGTCTCCGTAGAGTTGAGCTCCTCAAAAATGGAGGATGCTCGTAGTTTGGGGACGAACATTTTCGTCGGTTCGTACAGGGTCTTTATCACATTCATGTAGGTAGCGCTTGAGGCATCGTCGCCAGTACCACGTTTTGAAAAGGGTTCTCCGACTCTAAGCTCTCGGGCATGAATAAATATTTTGATCCATCGGCCGCTGGCATAGTGGGATTTGTTGCAAAACCTGATGTTATTGTCTTTGCTGGACTATCTATTCCAGAAGATCCAATGACTCGGACAGAAAGTAAGGTATGATTATTGTACGTCTGCTGCTCGAGCCCAAATATCGAAATTAACGCATGCACTATGATAGGGTTGCGATTCGAGAAAGCCTTGGATGTCTTCCATCTCGGCGTCCTCATCCTCGTCTCCTTCACTCTCATCGCCACCATACAGCTCCCCTCTTGATATCTGTTCTGCGTTGATTCCCAGAACGACACTGCATTCGTTTCGTCCTACAGGCGAATGATACTTCGCTGACGCCAAGGCCTATCGTAGTGAAAAGATGAGCGAAGTATCAATACAACGTTATGGGTCAAAAACGTACAGCTAACATCATTGCAGGTGACAATGAATGGTTACCTGAATCATCGACGACGGCCCACGGGGCTCTTTCCTGGCGCGATTCTTGAAGGCAATTCAATGCCCCAGAAAGCTTGAAACGTGAGTCAGTATAGGAGCGTACATTCAAAACAGGGAAATCGACGTTTACCTGCTCTGCGACAAGATTAGCAGCTGATTGCACGTCGCTTTGAAACGCTCGAAATGCGTCTTCTGATAGCTCGATACAGCGGGTTCCGTATGTGAGCTCGCACGGAATAACCTGTCTAATACGGAGATTGAACCAGTTGGCAATGATAGAACGGGGCCCTTCTTCGATAGCTCTCCTGAGCTGTTTGGCCCAGTTCATAAAGAAGTACGACAGAAGGGGTGTGGGTGATGAGTGTCCTTGGTGGAAGATCTCCCAACTGAATAGGGTCGATAGAAATGCATGGCGGGACGGCCTAAGCCCCCGTACAGGCCTCGGTACAGAGCTGAACCTCCAAATTTCATCGGCTAAGTTGTGCTTGCACCCCTCCAGGAAGGAACGCCAATAAACCGTGCAATTGGTTCTGCTATCAGCAGCTGCGGGACTCCTCCTGCCGGATGTGGTCTCGCTCCTGGGCCCGCGGTGGAGGTTGCGAAGGAAGCACCGATAGGACAATACGAGGTAGTTTGCTGGAGAGACATAAAGTCCTGCTGATCGCTCCGGGTCCCTGAGGAAATTACGGAGGGAGTCATGGTAGAAAGTGACTGGTTCGTCGTCGCTTTCTGGCACCCGTAGGATTGATCGCAAGTTCTCGAGAACAGAAGTGACTCTGTAAGTCTCGAGATCGAGCAACTCTCCTAGCGAAGTGATGGAGAGTGGGGTGGTGGTCATCGTCATCGTCGAGACGACGTCAAAGAAATTAGGGTGGTGCTGGTACTGGGAAAGGATTTCTAGGTAATGGGCATCCAGGCTCGAGTCCATTTCTAGGGCTCGCGGCAGTCTGTCGATAGGAGTTGAGCCATCGTTGGAGGGGCTCAAAATATAGCGGACCATTTCAGATGCGAGCCGGAACGATCCTTTTGCATGGCAGGAAAGGGCTCGCAAGTTTTGAGGTCCCGGCCATGCCGGTGAATTGCTTTGTTTCATGTAGGATTGAACAACGCGGTGGCGTTTAAGCACCCTCGGGGAAAGGGAAACCTCAAGGAAGGTATAGATATCGTTGTCGGACTCATAGTCGCCTAAATCCTCGCAAATAGGTGTTTCCTTGGGGAGTGCGCATACGGATCCAGGTTTCGTACAAGCAGCGATGAGAAAGCGGAGGGGTATAAAGGGATTTCGGTCGAAAAATTCGAGGATGGCGTCGACAAACTGCTGCTGGTGGATTAGCTGGCATGCATCGAGTCCATCTATAACAAATATAATCGGGCGAAATTGTCGAGGAAAGGCGCCGTGGTCCCATGCATTTTTGAATGGTAGCAAGACGAGCGAATGGAGCTGTTCATCGACACGGGTCTGTCTGAAAACACGAGATTGAGGTCGAATTGCGTTTCTGATGAATAGTTCCGTCTGGGGGAACGCATTTGCGAGCTGAAGGGCGAGAGTACCGCCGACAAAGTTGGACAATACCATCCCTTGCTCTACGGTTGAATCCCGAGAGAAGAAAAAACATCCTCCCAGTCGACCTTCTCTTTGGAAGTCCCCCGACACCGTTTGCGAAACTGTCGACTTGCCGCTTCCGATACAGCCAGTGAGGAATAGCACATGGCTATTCGGTCCGATCGGGCTGACGCCCCAGGCAGTGATCTTCTGTATCACGCCCAACCTTGTCCCACGAGTGCAAACCTTCCATGCAGGAGAGTGGGTGGCATCGAGGATGTGGGGAAGCAGTGACCCGAGGTCTGAAGAGAGGGAGATCATGATGAGTGAGTCTATCTGGCTGAGTGTAAACGATCGTACTACCTTGCTCACCCGCCGGTGTGAAGGACTGGGGGTACAATACAAAGTCGCCTGCTGTGGTGTTAAAGCTCGTCGGGCCATGGAAATGTACGTCTTTCGCGTTCGAAAGATAGTGGAAGGTTGAAGGGCCTGCGCCGTTGGCGGCCATCTGGGAGATGAGAGTAAGGGATATTGAGAAAAGAAAACCAAGCCGGACCACCAACAGCAGCATTGGCCTGGGTTGCTAATGAAGTTTCTGAAACGCATCGAGAATGTGTAATGTCGAGCAGGGTCGCGCAAAGTTAATCGCAAGCTGTAAAGCCACCGGCCTTTGACAACCCAATTGCATTACACTTATATCCCTGCGGATAACGAGTTTGGAAGGCGAGCGACGCGTACGCGTATGATGCACGCCACCGTGTCGATACGGGCCTGTGATCTGGGATGGATCTCCGACACATCAGGCCTTTGCCAGGCGGCTGCTGCTTTCGAGAGAGGCGAGAGGCACGACGAGACAAAATTTTAGAAAAATAGAGAAATGAAGGGAGTTCAGTGTTCACTTCATTTCAAGGATGTGATGCCCCCCAGCTGACAGCAAAGGCAGGACATGTTCAAGCGCCAATGTCATGAAATGGAAGCATGACGCACAGGAGTCAGGACGTCAAGTGGTGAACGTAAACTTGACCCGAGCTTGAAAGGGTCGGAATACGATTTTCTTCATATATTTGAGCATGATCCTGAAACTTGCCCTTCCAACCTTCCTCAGGCTGAAGTAGTGCGACAAGGCATAGAAATCCAGGTCCCTGTGTCCACCAATTTGAACCTAGGTAAGCCTGTAGAAGCGTTGCTTTTCTTTTTCAAATTTGCTTTCGGCTACTCAAGGCACATTGGGACTCGATAATCAGAGCCGATATAATCTAGGGACCTGGAGGATACCCAAAAATGCAAAACTTGGATCTGATCCAATGTCGCTAGTGCAATGGTGATTGGAGATGCTATAATCGTCACTGCGAGTAATGCAAAGGTTGGTGCTCCGACGCTACGTGCCCCCACTGGCAATTGTATATATTACTATATAATGGCGAAGGATACTTGTAATGTTCCTCCGCTGCCCTAATTCTTACAACCCCATCATGCCTATCCCTCCCACTGACGAGCTGAATCCTGCTTGGGCGCTCCAACCTTCGGATTATCTCAACAATCGGACCTATGAAACTCCTCTATGGCGTTGTGAAGCCGAGTCTCCTCCGTCTTCAGGGCAATTCAAGCGGATCCGAGCCACGGCATTATCTTTCATCTGCAACAACCCTAGCGGTGACCCTATGGGTTCTTGGGAGTCCAACACAAACGCCATCGTGACCGGCGATCGCCAAAATACAGGCAGTCTACCAGTGGTTGACCTGTCTGACCCAAAAATACATACGGTGTTGCTCGATTCGCCACCCCGAACGAGAAAAAACTCAACGGTCCAAAACTCGGGACTCGATGGTAGGGTCGCTCAGCGCGGCTGGCCAGATCGTGGTCGAGTCGATCCGAGCTCGAACTTGTGCTTCACAGTTCGGCTCAAATGCAGTTCGGAACCTTCAAGCAGCCCGTGGCCTGCGAACTTTGACGATGCCCCAAGCGAAAGACTGGGACAGGTCTGGCCTGATGACGGAATTGAGTGCCAAAACTGTCGCGCAACGGAAACCTCGCGCTGGAGATTAGATGAAAGTGGGGTTGTCTTATGCAATGCCTGCGGTCTTTACAAGGAGCAGGTGGGTGGGAACGTGTCTCCGCAGCTCTATGATATCTGACGACTGTGCAGAGGCGTAGAATGCGACCTGTTAAAATATGTCGTGTGTGCCACCTTAAAGGTGTTTATTCTCCTACACGGAGAGCGACGTGTTTCGTGTGAGTCATTCGATCGATCGACTAAGTCTTTCCCTATGCTGATTATTCAATGATTCTTGTTGAACAGCTGCAAACCGCCGTTACACACGACGCGATCTGGTCTTCCAGAAAATCTGCCAAGGCGGTATTATCCAAATGGTGGCTTGTTGAGGTCTCTACCCCCAGGTGCGTCCGACGTCGTTCTCATCGATTTGTAATCGGAATATCTGACGATGTCCTGATGCGTGAAGTGAGGCCAAGTGCTTTAAATTGAAGCTTAAAGCTCCAAGTTCCGTCGCACTTAGAATCAATGCCTTTCTTGAAGGAATCGCCGAAGCTAGAGGATTCCAGCCAGGGGATTCTCCCGGGTCCACCCTGGATATTCAGTCATTTTTGCCGGGTTTCCACTGAGGATGATTACTGGATAATCCACGCCTGATTTCTTGGCCTGTCCCTTCTGTATGTCTCCCTACGCATGAGGCCTCGTTAGAACCAGAAGGATTTCTAGATGCCCAGACTCATTTCTTCCATAGCAATACATGTACCATATTTCTTGAAAATAATCCTCAACGAGACCTACCACCAGAGTCACGATTAAGGGAATCATGCCGTGGTCTCCGTAGCGTACAAGACGACCATCCTTTCACGAACCAACACAGATCGTTAAAATCTTGATTTTCCAACTCAATCCAGGCATACGTACATGAAAAAAATGGGTAAATAACTACGGGAAGTCTGAGGGGGAGTACAAATACACAACACCGCCTCTTCGGCGGTTAATTGAATCCGGAATTTTTGAAACAAACAAACGGGAAGAAATGAAGAGTGACGAGGACGAGGATGAGAAAGAGAGGAAGAGGAATGGAATAAGAAGAAGAAGAAGAACAACAGAAAAGCGATGTATGTATGTGTATATATATGTAGGAAAGGTAGACGTACAGATTGGTATCCGGATTCCTGGAGCAATGAGCAGCTGGAAGAGACATAATAGATAGCATGGAGGCAGAGAATATATGCAGGTTCGAGAATGTGTAACCAAGGTTAAGGTTTGGTAGATCGGGGTTCAAGGAAATTGTAAAAAGGGTGAGAGAAGAAGAGGAAGGATGGGAACACAATCAATGACACAAAAAGCTCAACAGCAAAACATGAAAAAGATCATCCGGGAGCAGATAATCGAATCTAAAGAGCAGGAGCAAATGAACAAAGGAAAACAAGAAAACGGAAAGCGAGAAGAGCATGGAGCGCGAACAGAGAGAAATGGTCGTCACACGCGAAACGCAACAACTCCCACCCCGAGCCATTCATCACCCTTCCTTCTATCAGGTAGCACAGCGTGCAAGCAAAAAAGCTCACTCACTCGCCTCCCCCAGCCAACTCCAAAATCAACCTACACGCCACATCCATAAACACAAACGGCGAAACCACCTCATCCTCCTTCACCACCAACGTCCCATCCTTCTCCTTCAACGACCTCGAGCTCTCACTGCTGCTATCCGACATCCCCAACCCCTCTGGTGGCAACGCCATATCAAACTTGCCCGCCCCAACCTCCGTACTCGCTTTATAGCTCTTCTTATGATGGAAATCGACCAAATAATTGATCGAATCCACCATGTAGAGCTGCAAGTTCATAAGCACCACTACGTCCTGCACCCTACACCTCGTCTCCACATGGTAAATCCCCGCCGCCGCTTTGAGGTCCACCCCACCCTCCCCATCATACTCTTTCGCTCTCTCGATATTCCGCCCGCCTCGGTGGTGGTGGTGCCCGTCCCGGCCGTGGTGGTGATCATGGAACCCACCCCGGTGCCTGCTCAACCCACCTAGCCCTCCCAGGTTCTTCTTCTCTTTCCATTCCATACCGAGCGTTTTGAGTGTTCGGTAGATTTCGAGCATCACTTCCATAGGTGGACTCCGACTTCGGATACCGAAATGCCATTTCGTCCGGTGTGGTTTCTTATCCCCCTTTTCGCGTCCTCCGCTTCGTTTGGCGGAGACGTAGGAAGTGAGGTGGTGTTGCTCGGGGAGTTGTTCGGGTAACGAAGAGTTGAGGACGGCGAATGTAGGTTGGGAGTTGGCGGTGGTGGTGGTGGAAGTGGGGTTGAGGAAGTCGAGTTCGTCTATGGTGTCGAGTTCCGATGCGGTGTTGGTCTCGTCGTCGTCTTCGTCGACCGTATACTCTGCGTTGAATTCGGCTTCGAACGGGTTGGGTGTTTCTCCGAGTTCGTTGGGTGAGAGACCTGCAGGTGACAGAAGAGCGTTGCGGGGCTGCAGGGAATGATCAGTATACCGTCCACATGGTACGTAGGAGCCACGTACATCCATAGCGGCAAGCTGTGCATCCCGCTCAGCTTCTGCAAACTCTGCCAAATCCTTCCCGAGCCTATTCTTGTCTCTCAACAGCATGTACGCAACCTTCACTGCGTTCCCCTGCACACCATCATCTCTCCTCAAACACTCCCAGATATCATCCTTGGTCACACCCTGCATCTTGTTCGCCAACTGGTCCACCACGTCCTCCTCAATCCTTCCCAACCCCTCCAGAATCTCGTAGTCAATCTGCTTGAGCGGCATCACGAGTGAACTGAGCGCCCCAAGCACAGGTCCAGGCGGGGGCGGCAACGGCGTCAAATACCTCGGCAAATCAAACTTGAAAAACGGATGCTCCAGAATCTCCTGAATCGTAATCCGCTTGACGGGATCCACGACCAACATGCTCGTAATCAAGCTCCTGGCGTCGGGTGAAAGGAGGCTGGGTAGGTGAAACGTCCCTTGACTGATCTTCTGGAACAGAACCTGCACATCATCGTCCTCGAACGGCAACCGCCCACAGAGCATCACGTAGAGTATGACACCTGAACTCCATACGTCGATTTCGGGCCCTGCGTAGACTCCACCTCGGATAACTTCTGGTGCGGCGTAGTTGGGACTTCCACAGCTCGTCGTGAGGAAGTCGCCGTCGTTGATCTCGTTGCTTAGACCAAAGTCGGCGATCTTGACGTTGAGGTCGTCGTCCAAGAGTACGTTTTCGGGTTTGAGATCTCGGTGAACGATTTTGAGACGGTGGGAGTACTCGATGCCGGATATGATTTGTTGGAAGAAGCGGCGTGCGCGAGGTTCGGGCATGCGGCCATGGGTGACGATGTAGTTGAAGAGTTCGCCTCCGGCGTATTCCAAGACGAAGATGATGTCGGTTGGGGTGGAGATGACTTCGTACCTGTGATGAGTGGGAGGTTTAGTTAGTGCCGGGAGAAGTAAGATACGAGGTACGGTTGAAAAAGGAAGTACACGGAATCACGATGGAAGGTTCGGGTGGCGACATGATCATGAGAGATAGGTAATGCGATTCCGTATGTGGGAAGTGGAACAAGACAAGGATTGAGGCAGCATAGGACAGGGTCGGAACGGGGAATAGTGTGGCTCTCCGCGGTTTGGAAAGGGATGGTGCTGGGATGCAGACGGTGCTAGCAGTCGGCAAAGTCACGGAATCGTGGTGGGGGTGGCATGGCTGGACGCGAGGGCCTAGCATCCACAACGGACGAAAGCTCCGGGCCAGCGACCAGCCTGGAATGGCCATGCCATGCAGCCATGACATCTGGCCGACAGCTCCGAACCGTAGAGGACATCCATCCGACAACCAATCATGGCACCTGGAAGGCAAACCACTGATGGATCTTCACGCTTGCCCTCCTCAAACCCGTGAGTGATTCCACCGTCTGCCACATAATCCACGACTTTGCAGCAGCAGGTCCGTTTAAGCCGACAGCAGGGTTCGGAGCTCAAAGATTCAACGTGACTCCATCGTGGCCCCGACGAAGAGAAAGAAAGAAATATCGGGGGAATAATGTACGCACAGTTTGATGATGTGCGGGTGGCGCAAGGTCCTCATATACTCAAACTCTCTCCGCACTCTCGTCTTTGTCTTTTCGCGCTGGATGACTGCCTTGGAAATGTACTTCATAGCGACTTTATGGCCCGTCACGGTGTGGATTGCCACTGGACACGAACGAGGGCGGAATCATCATCAACATAGCCCGATGATGAGAGGAGAGAAGAAACGCACTTTTGACCTTGCCAAACGTTCCCTCTGCGATGTCCTGAATGACGGTATACTCCCCCAACTTGGAAGGGGGGAACATGTCTGATTCGTCCATCGTTGGAGGCGATAATGAGATCCCTGTGGTTTGGCTCTGAGATCGGGGTCAGGGTCGTCCTGTGGGTCGTGGTGATTGCCGCTGGGGTCGTCGTCGTCGTTGTGGTCGTCTTGGTCGTCTTTGAGGCGTTGAACGTGTCGTTGGAGAAGAAAAGAAGCGAGCCGCTCCAAAGACGGGTGGGTGATAGAGTGAAAAGCAGAAGGGGTGTGACTGGACCGACCGAAATGTACAGAAACGTCCGGATTTTGATCTGACGCTCTCCGCTCCTGCTTACGGCGATAACTTATAGGGGCAAATTTGTATTGACGAAAAAACTCGATATCAATCTTGTAGTCTTTATTGGCGATTCGTATTCAATCTCGTCATCTCCACTGCCCACAGAGCTCTTCCCAGAGCAACGTCCTCAAGTCCAGACCTGCCCAATTCCAGGCAGCGGCCCGGCGTCGGCTGCGTCATCAGCTTGCTCTTGTTTGGCCGAGGCGCAATCACGTGCCCCACCTCGCGTTCTGGTTCGCGCTCCCCGCGTGTTCATTAGCGACTGAGCTGACGGCGACGACGACCGCCACAATCCACCGTCGACCACCATGAGGAGAGCTCAGAGTGTCCGCCATTACGCGCGAAACTCCATCGCTCTTGCATCTGACGACCTCGGGATGCTGCGAGAGGGCACGGAGACGGACGAGGATATCCTCAGGAGGCAGCTCATTGAAAAGGATAGGGAGTGTGATAAAGTGAGTCTATCTCAAGAGAACAGGATAATGGGTCTGATTAGCCTCTAGCTGAACGCTCTCGTGCAAACGCTACAAGCACAGCTCGCAGTGCGACCTCCAATTGAGGAGGTTCAGGCTCTCCAGAAAGAGTACAAGAACCTCGACTTGCTGCTCTCTGGAACTCAGCGAGAGAACGAGAGGTGTATGGCTGAGCTTGAGAGGTTCGTCTCGTCTACTCTATTTCAATAGAAGATTCATAATCGCTCTATGTACATCCGCCGACCACACGCTAACATACACTTTAGAGTCAAACAAAGAGAAAAGCTCCTCGAACGCAAACTTTGCGACCTAGTCGGTGAAGGCTGGCAGGTACGCTACCCCTTCTCTCCCTACTCTCGCACTAACCAACTAACTAACCAACTCTCCCCAGTCAACCCTCGACATCCCCCCCGGCAACACCTCCCTCCTCTCCGGAAGCACCCTCCAACCTCTCCGCTCCGCCGGCCACCAACGCTCCCACACCATCTCCTCCTCACCCGGCGTAACCACCCTCAGCGGGATGTACAGCGCTACCAACAATTCCAAACGCCAAAGCCCCAGCCCCAGTGTCAGGACTGGCGGTGGTGGTGGTAAAGCAGGCCGAGGAGGACATTCGTATTATACCCATGATAATGGGAGCAGCGCGAGCCAAGACCAAGTGCGCGATTCGTTGCTCCAAGAAGCAGGTTCGTCTCCCATCACACAGCGGAGGAGATCTCAGCCTCGGCGTCGTCGTCGGCAAGGGTCCGACGAGGACGTTGAAATCGACGACGACGAAGACGACGACGATGAAGACGATGAAGATGATAATGATAATGAGGAAGAGGAACAGCGACGAGCGGTGCTGTTCTCGAATATCGAGCAAGTCAAGTTGCTCGTGCTTGGTATGGAGCAGAGGTTGCAGACGAGGGAGGAGGGTTTGAAGAAGAATAATGAAAGGGCCGAGAGGGAAGGAGCGAGGTTTGAAGTTTTGAGGAGGGAGCTGGATAGTATCAGCGTGGCTTAGGTCCAAGGGGTGCAGAAACGGAGAGGGGTTTGAATGGCGGAAGAGGGCTGGAATTATGTTGGGTGGAGGCGGGAGGTTGAGAATGGTTTTGGCTGGCGGATGTTGACAGGAAGGAGGGAGCGAGGTTGGAGGTGAGGAGGAAGCTGGACAGTATTACCGTGGCTTAACTCGAAGGGGTGTTGAAAGGATCGATGTTGTTGGAGGCGGGAGGTTGAGCATGGTTTCGGCTGGCGAATGTGGTGTGGATGGAGGAAGTGAGGTTGGAGGTTTTGAGCAGCGTGGCTGAGGTTGAGGGGCGAGAAACGGAGAGCGCGTTGAAATGGCGTTAGCGGGCTGGATCTATGTTGTTGGAGGCGGGAGGTTGAGCATGATTCGCCCGAAGAATGTGGTGTTGATAGGAAAGAGGGAGGGAGGTTTGAGGTGAAGAGGGAGCTGGACTGTACTATCAAGACGGCTCGAGCCTGAGGGGGTGTTTAGCGCCGGATCGGGGAACTGTTTGATGGCGTGGCTTTGGTGGAGTATGCTGTTAACACGAGGGTCGAGGCTTGATACAGAGTTCAAGCTACGGACGACGGAGGTCGAGTTTATTTGAAGAGCGCATTATTAGGTTGTGGCCTAGGCTCGGCGGGAGGCGGAAAGGATTTAGTCAAGGTCACAGTGGTCGTGGATTGGATGGATGTTCGTTCGGATCTCTACGTGCCTCTCTTCTCTCTTCCATTTATTTTCTTGATCACAGCTCTACTTTTCATTTCTAGGAATCGGCATTGGAATGTTCATGACATGACGACGTAAAAGACCTGATACTCGTGTATGATACACCTTTTAATTTAACGACTTCAGCACCACCCAGCGGGAACTAATGGGGACTAGGCTTCCTCTTGTGCACGACTCTGGAAAATGGTATTTCATTTCAACAAAACCCTGATTAATTGCCCTGATAGGTCTATCCCATATCGACTCGTCTGCTCTCGAGCGGTGGGTCAAGATTTCCGAAGTGTGTGGTGAGTCATCGTTCTCAGGTCGACAAACGTATTCTGACCCCGATTTATCTTGAATCCGCAGGCTTTTGCAATCATTCGGTCCAAAGTGTGACGTAAATGATTGGGTTGTCAATGCTCGCAGTTTTTCCCTTATCAGTGTGTTGTCCCTGTCCCCATGTTTCTGGCACGAACTTCCAATGCTAATACGTGTGCTCAAGACCACTTGCCACTTGCAGTGCCCGATCCGGTGCTCCAGATCAGCTGTGTCCAGGGCTTCAGGCCGGCTCGGCGCGTGACTGTGGCTTTTGGGGGTTCCAGGAGCCCTCGTGCGCAGCCTTGGTACGTTTGCGAACTGGAAGCGCGGGACACTAGGCGAGCCCGATCAGTTTGGCCCTGAACCTATGTGTCTGTGTGTCAAATCCCGGCACAGTATACCACACCTAACTTTTGATGGGAACTCCGCTGCGGCTCGTCACCGTCTTTTAACTCCAAGTAGCCTTCTCCTCCGCGACCCAGAGGATTCCCCCCATCCTCCCTGCCTATGTCCTTCTCAAATGTTCGACGACTCAGCACCTGGCTGTTCCTCCGCCCATCATTTTTCCAACGCGAGAAACATTCACTTCCATGGTCCAGCGACCTTCAACACCGCTGGTGGTAACATCGGGAGATTGGCCCGTCACTCCGTTGCAGGTGAGAACGCAAACCTACTGTAGCATATCAATCTCCTGACCGTACATTGCATTCCAGAGCTTCAAGCACGACTCGGGCCTATATTCGACGCCACCCACTCCAGAGATCGAAAAGTCTGCACGCGCGGAACGAGCAAGGGCGCTTTACGGAGTATTACCGTTTGGGCCAATAGCGAAATCGGGCCCAGGAACCACCTGTTCATCCTCACAGGGTGTGTTGGAAGTGGGAAAACGACCATTTCGGAAACCATTTCGCAATATTATCGCCCAACGCGACTCGGTGGAAGCTGGTTCTTCTCCAAGCAGTCGGGAGAGCGAAGGAAGATGGGGGATTGTGTCGCGACCCTCGCGAGTCAGCTTGTGGCGATCGTTCCCAGTATGGCGCCGCATATCAAAGTGGCGTTAACCTCACACCGCGACCTGCTCCAAGTTGACTATACCAGATACGACCCTACTAGTACCCCACACGACACGACATCTCTCTCCGACCAGCTCCTTTCCCGCCTTTTGACGCCTTTCAGAATGGCGTGCGAGCGAGGTGAAGTCCCCAAGGAACGACTACCACTTATCATCGTTGTGGATGGACTCGACGAATGCGGGGAGTCCAGCCAAGTCGAAGTCTTTCTCAAAACCATCCTGGACTTCTTCAGAGACAACCCCACGTTACCCCTCCGATTCTTCCTAGCCACTCGCATCGTACCTCACATCGACCGAACGTATTCCAAGGAAGAAGTCGTCCAGCATGGCCTGGATAGCCACGGGTCGGAAGAGGACATGGCTGTCTTCTTCAGAGAGGCCTTCAGCTGGGAGGTGCTCAACCGTCACCGCGTCATTCAAGCCTTCGTACAGCAGCATGGCTCATGGCCCGAGCCATGGTATTTACGCCGGCTTGCTGAACAGACGAAAGGATCGTTTCTCCTTGCATCCCGTATGGTTAATTATATCCTGGATTCGACAGACGACGACCTCACGCCTATGGAACGACTTTCACGGGCCCTCGAGATGGAGCTCAACCTTGATGAATTATATATGCAAACCTTTTCCCGACACCGCAACCTTCCCCATTTCTTTGAAATTGTCTCAGCCATCACGCTACTTGTAACCCCGCTCTCGATTTCGGCCCTGGCAGAGTTTCTCGACATTTCGAGGTACGAAGTCGTTCACGTCCTCCAGGGTATGCAAGCAGTCATCGAGCTTCCCCCGAACGATAGCAACCTGGCGGTCAACTTTTGCCACGAGTCCCTACGCGTATTTTTCAAAACGAAGGCTCGATCGAAAGAGTTTTATGTTCCACCATCGCACCACCTCATGTTAGCATATCGCTGTTTCCTTCGGAATGTCCATCGCGGGCCGTTGTCTAACCCACTCGGATGGACTACTGCAAACACCTATTCCGTCGCCAATTGCATTGTTCATTGGGATTCTTTCCTGCAGGAGTGCGGTGAAGAAGACATCATCGAAGAGATAGAGAGCTTCAGCAACGGCCCGTGTTTGGAAGGGGTGTCTCGACATGCCTTTCTGTCGACCCTATTTATTTGGCAGCTCTTCCATGTGGGTTCTGGCATCCTTGAGCCACGGCAACTTCACGTCGCAATGCCTCCTTCCATCCTTTCGCACATCTTCACAGATTGGGCAAGGCATCTTGTTCTCGCTGTCGAAGAGGGCCCCGACCCATTTATCATCTCTTGGCTCGATCAACCTATTGGTCACTTGATTCGGTGTACACCGTTCTGGGGTACACGTGCATTTTCGCTCTCGCGAGATGGGTTTCAGACTTTCCAGGCCAACATACAAGCTGCGTTGACCGCCGCTAAGATCAAGGTTGGTTGATCTCAGTTTTCGATTGGTACCCATTGACTGATTCATCGACGCTCTCAGTTCGCTGGTACACGCCATCCAAGGAAACCCGGCACACTCTCCGATGTCTGCCTGAACGGGATTCGAGGAACTTTCGGTTTTGACAGCGGTGACAAAACTTTATCGCCCATGATGGTACTATCGGTATGTCACGGATTCTTATCATCGTCATGAGTTGTTAAAACCCGTTGCTGCAGGCACTGGAGTCAATAGGATCGCGCTGCAGTGATACGGAACCCACTGATGAAAATGGGCGTATAAGGCTCGAGTTCGCTATAACTGTGAACTCCTCTGTGGTCGAAGGCCCAATCCTAGAAGAGCTCGGCCACGAATTAGACGACGATTGCGAAGAAGAGATGGAAGAAATTGACTTGTTTCTCGAGTCACAACCGGATCCCCATGAGTATGCTAGTTATAGAATTCCGGATCGCACCCTGTACATAGATTGATTCTGCACTACACCCGTTTTCGGAATCGAATCGTCACGAGGACTCTAACGAGTTTGAACACGCAGAAATCATATCAAAATGGACCTTCAACCTGCAATCTTAGGTGCACTTGTCTCTACCGAGCCTCGAATCGAAGAGAGATCAAGAACTTCGAGCAACTCAACGACCTTGATGTAAGGCCAGTCAAGTCCCCATCGAAGCCTTTTTCGTGAGATAAGTCGCTTTAAGGCTGAGTCGGTCTTCCCGTCTCTTGAGCTATGAGCTAGCCGCTTCCCGCGGTACAAGAGGCTCATCTGTGAAGAGGGAGCAAGGCATATAGAGAGCTTGCCATGATTAATGACTAGGCATATATGTGCAGGTCCTAACTTCGACCTTAACGAGAGCTTAATTTGCTTCGGGCTAAAGCCGATCAACGGGAAATGGTGTCGACAGCCAGTCTTTTACGAGTTGAGTTCCTATAGGTCTGGTGTTGTTTATTACTATTCGATCTGGCTTGTCGAAAGAAATTAGGGTCAGCATATACTACTACTTTGGCGATGGGTTCTCAGTTGCGGATCCCAAAAGTGATCCTGCGTCAATTAATTCATTGCCTCGAGGATCCTTCTGGCCTTTTACTCATGATAAATGGAGCTTCGAAGGCAGGAGTTAGAGGATCGAGACCTGCAAATCTCCAATTCCCGACAAAGGTATCGCCTCCGTGAATGTAACCGTAGAACAGAAAGTTTCCATAGTTCCATGGATCAGTTGTTGGGTGTTGCTAAAAGCGATATATCAAACATGAGATCGTCAGCAAAACAAACTCTGGAACACTCTGGAGTGAACTACCTTGAGAATCGCAATCATCCCGTCCCAGGGCCTCACTCTTCCGTAATAGAGGCAGCTACCCCATGCGAGACGATGTCGTTCATCGGGCTAGGAACAGTGGTTCAAGAGTTGGGAAGAGTGGTTCGCCTGATAAATTTGTTCAAGACTCACCTCGCCGGTGATAATCGTATCTTCGATTCCATCGTTGCAACCTTCCACCCGACATCGATCGCCAGAGGGCCTGTAACGGTCGTCAGGCACCTCCCCGGAAGGATCACGATCCGCCGGGTGGTCTGAGCCTAAATCAGAGAGGAGGGGCGAAGATCCCGAGGCAGGAAACGAGATCGTGGGCACGCTTGCCGGACTTGATATCAGAGCGTGAGGTGTGGCGCTAAGCCCGAGTTGCCCAGAAGGAGCTTGGTCTTTGGGGCAAGACTGCAACCCTAAATCGAGTACTTGATCGTCCTCCTCTTCCTCGACGTCAAACTCGTAGTCGCCCTCTTTTTCCTCGGTCGACAACATCCTCCGCTTCCCCATCCCAATGCTGGTGAAAATAGCTTCCACTTCATCGTCGCCCAGAAGCTCTTGAGATGTCGACGCCCGAGCCCAATCACGCTCTTGCAAGAACTTGGCCCGGTCCGCACATCTCAAGCAACCCGGTTCAGAGCCCTCGTCAGAACCGGCCGCGGGTGATAGCGATATCCCGCACAAATCTATCCGTTGATCCTTCAAATTCTCCACCTTGGCGTGCACGCTTTCCTTGCCAGGTTCATAGGTTTCGTATAAGAAATGATGATCGGAGTCGGGGGAAGAGGTCGAATCCTCCGATGAGGGAATGAGCCCCAGAAATTCACTGTCTCTGAAGATGCTGGGCAACCCAGGCGAGACAACGAAGTTCATGGAACGCATGGGCTCTTTCCCGTTACCCGGCCCGCCGGACGTAAAGTCTTTTGGAGGTTTGGGGGATTTATCCTCGTACCACTTGAGGCTACCAACGGGTCCCGGAATCCAAGCGTTGCTGATACTGACATCGGTAGAAGTGATCACATCCTCGATCCCGCCCTCAACGCATATTGGAACCTTCATGGATGGCGATTTTGCAACCGGGACAGGTTTCGGCTGAGCAAGATGGTGCGTGGTCTCGGCATAGGTGACACGGGAAGGCTTGGAAATGCGCACGAAGCCATGTTCCTGTAAGCGCACGAACATTGGCCGAGGGAGAAGCTCGAAAACGTCCGAGATAGCCTCCGGACATTGAGCTGTTCTCGATACCTCGGTCAAGGATGCATCATTTGATAACTGCAATCACAAGGAGTGAGAGAGCGAAGCAGAAGAGAAAGAGGTACTCACAAAGTACACCCCTTGCCATAAACCAGTGAGTAAACCGCGCTCGTAGACGTTCCCTTGCCTCCACCGAGGCTGTTTCCACATAATGTTCTGACACAATTTCATTCGCCACCAATCAGTATCCCATCTCCTCGACGATTCTTGCGCACAAGGATCCTGGGTGCCATCATCGTTGACCGTCATCGGAAGTCCTCGCTCCCAATCCCAACGGATAACGGGCCGTAATTTCGCAACCTTGAACGAATTAAATTCGGCCAAATCCTCGATTGTGAGACCTGGATTTCCCCCAAGTTCTGATCGGGTTTTGGGGATGTGGAGCGAGATGTTGAAGAACGGCTTCAATTCGCGGCGAGCCCAGAACAGAAGTTTGGCAGCGGCTGACATTGGAGGGATTAAGACGCTTGTGCTAGAGCGGAAATCCTGGAGAACCGAAGCAGATTGCCGCTTCGTGTGATAGACAGGGAATGCACCATGAACGGTGCGAAAGTTGGAAGGCTCCTGCTCCAGAGGAAGACGGAAATGGTTTGACGGGGCATATCCTGAGGCATACTGTGAGTGGCATCAGTGAGCTATACGTGAAACGGCACGAAAATGAGCGTACACGAAAGGGAGAAGCTAACAACGGGAGCAGTAGATTGACAAAGTCGGCCCGCTGTTCAGCAGTTTCGCTCTCAAGCTGTTCTAGAGTAGATCAAAGAGAAATCAGCAGCAGTGAGAGGAAGGAGACAAAAAAGGCGAACCTCTCGTCGTAAGCAGCCATGAAAGCCACAATGCAGCAGAGTTTCGAACGTTCTCGATTGGCCACATGTCATTGGTATCTTTTGCTTCGTGCAACCGAAGGCGAATATACTGATTGACGAAGACGACAGCCCCCGCATTCTCGAGCTGCGCGCGATTTTTCCCATCGTCGTGTAGCATCATGACCAAGGCATTGAGCAAGGCATCTTCAGTTTGCTCATCGAAGACGTCGCATTTCCGGAGACGCCTCAAAGTTTGGTTCATCTGGATGAAGTGCTCGGTGAGTTCTCGGGTAGTTGGAGTCAAGGAGCGTCGTTCGGCAGCACCGAGGTCGAACTTCAGTCGGCATAGACGTGCGTAGAGCGACGTTCCGGATGCTGGAGACAGGGCCTGGTGGAAAGCTTTGGATGTTTGTAGCAGCGGTGTGACCGGAGCCATACTACCGAGCGGCGCCAAGGCAAAGAGCATGAAGGCAATATCCTCCACAACTTCGTCGGGGATCTCAAGGGCGCCGTCAAAACACATCACAGCCATTGAGGGCGAATGAGTGAGGAGGGAGGGTGGCACTTGAACGATTCAATCGGTTCTATAAAACGCTGAATGCCGTGGGTGCGGCGTTTGAGCAACAAAACATACCGCTGGCAATTCGACGACCGAATTGACTGGGTTTAGCGAGCAAGATCTCGGAGACAGGGGAAACGGAAGCTCTCTGTAGTCCGTCACCGTCAGTATTCCGTCTGGGTTCGAATTCGCAGAAACGCGCCGGGCTGACCTGATATAACGAAAATACGGGACATGCCCAAGAGCGCTAGCCTGCCGGTCCAAGGCTTCTGGCTCCTTTATACAAAGTATCAGTCCCGTTCCGTAAAGCTTGCTAGCTCTCGCCAGTTTCGGGTTCCGTTAGTTTTCATCATATACGGGTTTGTGCGTAGCTACCGGGTTCAGTCTGGATCAAGTCCCTATCCACCGTGAGGTAAAGGGACGACGGAATAGGCGCTATGGCAGGAACTGCTTTTGATTTTGTGTGTTCATGGTCGTAAGAGGAAGAGTTTGCTCCCAATTGCCACGAAATCCTTGTCAGCTTTGATGGCCGCCTCTATTTGGGGGAAGTAGCTCGCACACAACATTGATCGGAAGTCAGTGTTGACTTGTCATGGTTTCATGCCCTGGGCAATGCTAGCCGACCCTTGCGTCCTCGCATCTCGCAAATCTTCCATTATTGTCTTTCCGGATCTCGATCCAAAGCACTTTATCAATCATTGGAAACCACGATGCGTAACGCCAGCAGCCTTGGCAAGGCCTCCAAGGGCGCTAACTGCCAGTGCGTTGAATGCCAAATGGCGCAATTACTATTAGTTCCAGATGGAGGGCAAGCAAGACCATGGCGGCAGAGAGTGCTCAGCTGATTTGGACCCTGTAGATTGGCGCCCCATCGACCTTTGACGATATGTTATTCTCCCAGAAGCATTGAAGTGAATGATCTCATTAATTTCCCTGCTTGTTGTGCTTACACCCTACCCTGAGTAGAGAACAGACCGCAATACAGCGCTTTGAGCGACTAGGTGACAGCGGCGGCCACCCTCAGCGAATGCCGAGGTCCGACCCATCCTTTGCCTTCGAGGTCGCCGTTATGCTTAATTTGAAGCTTCAGCATTTCCCGGTGCGGGTGCAATTGCAGCATTTCTATTCCCCCCACTGCCGTTCCTTCAATTGCATTGCTCCCTCACTCCGCGGTATCGGGATGCATCATTGATCGGCGACCTCATATCTATGCCAGATTCGTTCCGTTTACTCTTTTTGAGTCCCAGATCGCGGATTGGCACTGTAAGGCACTGTAACACTAACAGGTGACTAGGTGAACCGTGACTGTCAGCCATCCCGTCTGGCTTTGTGGCAATGGGAAGAAGTTCAATAGACAGCAGCCGCACTCATTGCCGAAGAGATTGCCACAACGTTGTGACTGGGTGAATTGCACTCTCCCATCGGTCATACGGCGCCCACTCAACTTGTCCAAGACAGCGGCTCATGCCCTTGCTCTGGTTCACAAGGGTTCACACTGGTTTTCGTGCATGACCCGCCTGGCTCCACCTCATCGCAAATAGGAGAAGTGAAAGCGCTGCGCGGCATGGCCACTGGTACCTCTTTACACCATTTGGTCAACCAAATCTCCTCCCTATCAGCTCGCACATACAAAGAACCCAGCACCACCACTCGGGACTGAATTGAAGTCGAAATAGCACCATAGGGCATGGATTCCCATTTATCCACGATACATCCATCCATCCGCTCATCCATTTTTCACCCTATGCCTCGTATGTATCACTCGTTTTTCCTTTCCTTTTCTGGACTTTAATCTCCCGTCTCCATTTACTCAACGCTGTGGTTAACGTTGTGGACAGCCGCGTCTCCAATTATTTACGCACTTCGACATTTTAACTTCCTCATGTCAGCCCCGTTTCAGTCTTGAGTTCAAGAATCTATCATTCTGCAGTGTCCACTCTTGGATGGGTCGTTGGTGATCGCCGTCTTTTTACTTACGCACCTCTATTTTCAAACCTCCTCGTGCCATCCCATTGGAGCAAGTTCTAGCATCCTCGCAGATGTCCTTTCCCATTCAAAATTTCATAGGCGGCCCGCGATGTTCAAGAACTGAAAGGATGTTGGTTCTCGACCACTATGTATTCATGCTTTTCCGTGCCGTCACCGTCTGACCTTCAAATCTTCAAATCGAAAGAAAGTCCCCCGATGGCCTCGCCGCTAAGTAATTCCAATTGTATCGTCATGATTCACTCGTCAGCAGATCGAGCCCGCTGCTCAGGCTATCATCGGCCCCCTAGCAGGCAGCAACCACCAGCATCGGCACTCGTATGCCCATATAATCGCAACATTCGCGATGTAGACTCATCTCCGAGTGCAGACCGCTCGCTGGCCGTCCTAGTGATCGCCGTCTGTCTCCCTGTTGAAGAAATCTCTTCAAAATCCTCTGCTCGGCAGCTGGGCGTCCCGCCATGTACACGCGGTGTTTGCATCGTCACGTTTCATCGGGCCTTGCAACGACAGGGAACGATGGGCGAGTTCGCGACTATCATGAAGATCATCAAAGTACGGGCTCGCCAAAATCGAGCCTCTCCCCATTCACCATCGATCTGGAGACAGGCAGCAAGGATCAAATCGCCGAAACTGTCAGTGGTGTCAACATCGAACAACATTAATCATATGGATTTCTTCTACAAGTGTGTACAGAATATTTTAAATACAACAAGCGATGGCGATACTTTTATTTAAAACGACAAGCTGATAACGGTGACTTATGCAAAAGAGGGTGAGATAGGCTGTTCATGGTGCGGCAGACTCAAACAGTGCAATGGAACAAAAGCGAAGATATCAGGGTTACCAAGAAAAAAGCAGTTTGATAAAGACGACGAGCGAACGAAAGGAACGACGGCGGTGTGCAAAACGAACAAAAAGGAGCGGAATACATACGATCTATGACGGAGGACTAGAAGAAATGCTCGCAGACACTGAGGGGAAGACTGAGGCGATAACTTGCAGAAAAGAGGTCGATGCAATGCTGAGATATTCCGGAATGCAGTTGATTGTTTAAAATTAGGTGGTTTGGATGGGGGTCTTGATAATAGAGCGATGGAGCGATGGGTTTGGAAATTCCGTGAGGGTCATTTTTCAAGCGACCATATCGATGAGCGAGAGATGCTTCCAAGACATATTGTGAAATGATAGAGCGATGGGGAAATTCTTGCTGCATAAACAAGCTAGAATCGCGTTAATATCCATAGTACGCGCGCTATAATGGCCACATCAGACACAAGAAACGTTCGAAATAGATAGTGTACTTACCATACGATCGCTGCACGCAAAGAAGGAGAGATCGTGAGAAGGCGGAGGCGAGTGGAACGAAAAGGAGAGGGCGTACAAGAGCCAGATGACTTTGGAGCCGGTTTTGCAGCCACGAAGGGTGACGATATGGCCCCTGATGCAGTCGTAAAGAAGTGCACGCTGCTCTTTGTCCGCCTGACAGAAGTTAGTATGAATGATACATCAACAGAACTCTATTGACTCACCGTCGGGAGGACGCTAGCAATGAGCTGGCTTCCAGTGACAGACAGAGCAAGGTCGACGATCATCGCCCTGCGGGCACTATATACGTATGGTGAAGTGAGTCCCGGATGACAGACAAATCAAGATAGTCTTAGCATACCCTTTAGCCGGCTCACACATACGCTTCACTACGCGATCCAGAGTCTCCTTTCCTCCTTCCTTCAGCGCCTTGGTGACCGATTTAGAGCCTTGTTCGTTAGTCGCAAATTCGAGCAACCCGTCAAGCAAATGATCAAGAGTCATACGCCGGTGCTTTTCAGATCCATGTTCCAAGACTGAATAGATACCATAAGATGCAATCGCAGTCGAAGTTGATGATCAGACACGTACTATGCTGAATGCAGTAGGAACCCCATTGGTTTTTAGCAACCTCCGCGAAAACGGCCATTCCTTGATTGAGCAATTCGTCGACGATTCCATCTTTCGCTTCGCACTCCAGATTTTCGAACGCATGCTGACGAGAAATCAGTGACGGTTATTCCTAGCCGGAACGGACGGCGTCGGCTTACCTGGACAACCAAGGACCCTGTTTCATGGCACGCTAGGGAGGCCCATTTCCCCTTCAACGACTTGTTTACGCTAGATGATGGGTCAACAAACTGATAGCAAATAATCAGAGAAGTGCTCACTAAGCAAAGATGGGCGGAGCAGGCGGGGTCCACGACAATTCCATGATCTGTGGTATAGTGAAGGCCTGGTGAGGTAAAGACCCAAGGAAGATACGTACCTTACTCCAGACGTGAGAAGCATGCTTGTTGACCAAAGTTTGAGCAGGGTCGCCGAGGAGAAGCTCAGAGACAATCAAGAGCCGGATATCTTCCTCACAGTCCAAGGCCTTTTGAAGAACATGGCAACCGTAGCAATTGGTCGCCAACTCGACGATACGTCCCCTGCAAGCGACGTTAGAATATCCGGGAATGGCACCAAAAAAAAGGGATCTACCGCATGCAGGAGACAATCTTCCGCCGTTCATCGGCACTAGAAGCAGCTTCGAGGCAGCGTTGAACGGCCCAGTTACCAAAGCTAGTTCGGTCGATGAGTAATAGAAGGCGGGATGAGAACAAGTCAACACACCGATGAGCCATCATCTCAAAGCCACGAGCACAGATAGCGTCCACAATCTTCGATCGCTCCTCCACATCAGCGACTTTCAGCTTCTGCTGCAAAAAGATTGACGCCTGCTGGTCGGAGGACTTGATGATTCGAGCAACAAAGACATGATAAGGGGGAGAAGAAGATGGATGGAGGAGAGACAAGAAGTTGATGGGCTGGAGAGTGATCAGTCGAGAGTAGTGACATCAAACGACAACGACGCACCTCATGAGCTGGGGAAAAAGACTGAGGTGTAGAAGCTTGGTGCAGCTGGTTGAAGTTCAAGGTGTTGGGACGAGTACCGTCCTGGGAAGAATTGCCGAATAAGGGATCATTCGCTTTCTCGCTCAAAGCCCTCCAGTCTGGAATCAACGAAGACGACTGCTGAGAGGATGGCGTTTGGCTCGTCGAGCGCCATTCCAATTGAGAGAGCCTCGCGTTGTCCTGTCGACGGTGGGAAGAGGTGCTATAGAGCGATTGGGGGAGGGTGGTGGAGGTGAAGGGGTCGAAGTAAGGAGTGGTCGACGTAGTAGAAGGAGCAGGAGCATGCTGGGCGAAGGGGTTACATATAGTGAGCTGTTGGTTACCAACGACTTCCTGAAGCTTATCAGAAGGTGCGTTTTCGAAGAGCAGGGAGGATTGGGGGAGGAAGGATTGGAGCGATGGGTTTGTATCCGCATAAGATGGGGGAAACTTGCCATCGAATGGGCGGACTGGAGAGAAATCAGTGGGGGTCAACAACGCTGAAGAGACTGAAGCAGGTGAGAAATCGGGGGAGCTGGGTATGGTGTCAACGTTGACATGAACAGATGGCTTTTGAGCAAAAGGAGCGGGAGAGTTAAGGTTCAGAGTTCGCAGAAGCTGTTCGACATGCTGCTGAAGGTCAGAACGGCTGGAAGATGACACAGAAGGGCGATATAAACGTACAGAGTCGTCGTATTTGGTAGGACTGACACGCTTCCTTCCATCGCCAATGGCGCCTATGTCCCTGGACTGGCGGGCAGGTGCCTGAGCTGCAGCCTGCGTGCCAAACACGTCCTCGCGAGTGATGCTGTTGTTCGAGAATCTGGCGTCCGTCCTGGAGGCATACTCAGAGTCTCGCTCTGCAGCACGGGAGAAAGTATCGAGCTTCTTGGGCCACGTCTTGTCCGATGGCTGGGGCTGGGGAGCCCATATGGAGCCCGCGAGGCCTGTAGACTGTCTCTGGCGAGCAGGGGGGGCATTCGCAGCGAAATACTGCTGGGCGTGGTCGGCGGCGGAGTGGAGCATTAGGAAAAAAGAATGGGTGATGGTAGTGGTTGGGAAGAAAGGAATGAAGGGCGTCTTTGGGATCTTATATAGACGCACGCTAGTGACGTTCTTCTGCAAGTAAATCAGTTCATCACATTCCAATTTGAGGCAACTCTTTTCCAAATCAAGCCGTTAATTGCTTTCTGGTCAAATTTGATCGCAAAATTGGACGTTTTCGGGCCTAGAAGCGCATATATCTCCGGATTTTGGCTTTAAGTACGTCATTTTTTCGTCCCAACCCCAGAAACATTAAGCTAACGCTCTGTTTTTTTCAACAATGGTCAGTTTTCTTGAAACAAATACGAAAAGTACTTACCTTGCGTCTTAGTAGGGGAGCCCTGGCGCTACTCCTGAGCGCAGACCCCCATTGATCAGAAGATGATGTAGCTTGGGTCAAGTCACTGTCAATCCCCAATCCGCTTCCTGACCCTTCATCGAACATCAAAGTCGTCCGTCGCTTTCGGTGGCTCGCAGCGACCATCTTCTGACCCTTGGTAGCGTCTGAGGGAAGGCGATAATGTGCACAGAACACCAAAGTGGCTCGAGCTCGTCGGTCCAGAGGTAGAAGCTAGCAAGCGCCGCGCAAGCCGGTGCCGGACGTTCCTAGGGGGATCAGGGTGTCAAGGTACGAAGGCAGAGATCTTCTGTGCCTTCTTTGGAGCCCAATAGAAGATCGCCATTAATGATGAAGACTGCCTGGAAATTGCCGAAGTGCTGGAGGTCGTTTCTCTAGGAGGTCGCAGCGAACATGGATTTCTGTCGCCTTTCTATCGATGGAAAAAACCGAGTATTGCCATTGTGAAAGCGCCATGAGGCGTCTCCTTAGATAATAGTAGGATAGAGCGATCATAGCCCGAGAACCGGACGGGCTGGCTTCTTTAAGTCGCTCTCTGGGCGGCCCAGAAAGATCTCTAGAAACTCCACACGCCATGAGAACGTCGAAGCAAATTAAGGCGAACAGAAGAGTGACCGGCCGTGGCACGCCATACCATTTGACCTCAACTTCCGAGGTACGACTGGTTCGCTCCCAAGGAAAAGTTGTGTGTAAGAACTGGAGAAATGAAATCCCCTCTGGAAGGATAACACATCCGTGAACGTAGAGCGCACTTCATATTGCCGGCAGATTACAAAAATCAGACCATCCCATATCTGACGAGTTGGAACCCGCCATGCCCGCGAGAAAGACAAAAAGGAGCGTTGCTATCATGCAAAACCGGTATATTGTGCCATACTATCACCACGAGTGACGACTTCAAAGAGATGCGAGTCCCCTGAGTAGACATCCACGACGCGAGAATGCACGCGTTTCCAGACCTCTGGGCCAACTTTTCCTTAGTCGAGATAAGAAAGGGTGAAGGCATTTCCACCTGACCTCCACCTCACCAAACATAGAACGATATCACACAGAGCTTGATTCTGTTTGACACGTTCTCTTCA
This sequence comes from Candolleomyces efflorescens, assembly GCA_027579765.1. Taxonomy (NCBI): domain Eukaryota; kingdom Fungi; phylum Basidiomycota; class Agaricomycetes; order Agaricales; family Psathyrellaceae; genus Candolleomyces; species Candolleomyces efflorescens. The sequence continues at coordinate 85,471 of JAMZDL010000037.1, forward strand.
TTATCACTGTCACGGACCGTCAGGTAGTCAGTAATTGAAATGGTGACCCGACGTCCCTGGCACGCCTGACAAGCTCAAATACGGCATTTCAGGCAGCAGAAAAGATACTTTTGTAGAGGGATGTCATTTCTATTCACCTTCTGACTGGATGACAGTCTATGTCATATTATTATTGCGACATATGCCCACACTAGCCGTTGACCTGAGGTAGGATTTGCGAAGAGATTGGAGGATTCGAAAGCGAGCCTAGACTGTAAAAGCTTATGTGTGAGAAGGACGAAGCCTGAACTGAAAACAAGGTTTGTATCGACGTACAAATGGCGAATGGGGCTGGATCTTTCAAATCCGAGCCTTCTGATTGTGCTGCTAGGACTCACATACGAGAGTCCGTGGTAGCGGATAGCCTTACCACGTACAAGACTATGAACCCGAGCGTGGTATTAACCTTTGGACCTGAAAGAAACATATCATCGGTACAAGGCCCTTCCGAAGATTGCTGTTTGCTTGTGCCTGTCTCCCATTTTCTAGAAAGTCGCTCGGAGATAGGGGCTGGGTGCAATTAGGATTTCAATTGAATTGTCAGCGTGTCGGGACTATGATCATGATGTTGTGGGCACTTTGATTCTGGGTGAGATCATTGTTGGGAGCCGCGTTAGCAGACACTGGCCAGGCGACCAAAGGGTAAATCTCACAAGGCCGTCGGTGGTCACATTGCGACTCGTGTCGCCTCGCCAAACAAACAGTGAATTTGCCCGCTGCGACAAGATAGGAAGAAGGGACTGCGTCTATTGATTACGGCGTGTATTGGTTCTAGTATTGAATATGTCAGGCATGTGTGAGCGAAACAGGGAGGAGGCATGATCCACGCACGTCCAGAGTCGTTAGGACCAATCCGCCGGGAATTCATGTTCCATGAAAATCTTCCGACATGTGCCATTCAGACCACTAATAGTCTCTCAACCGAGCTGAGCCATTCCGCTTTTATAGTCGAATCAACCTGCTCGAGTTCGACGGGAGAGCTGAGCCTGGATCTTGAGTTGCTCCAGTCCGACTCCACTCCGAGAAGGACAAACGAGTCGTCTACAAGATCTCACTCACAAGCGAAAAACACGCAGCACAGAACCAAACCTAAAGGGAGACTTAGAATTCGGGTAATGTAAAGAAATCAACGTCCATACCTGCATGTCAAACTCAATCCTGTCGAAATTCTCAAAGCAACATCGTGTCGTCGGCCACAGCGTGGCGTCCCAGATCCTGCTCCGACTCGCAAGTGAATAACGGGTAAGATGCTGCCTGTTAACGGGCCGGTGAGGAGTAAACTGGAATCGTACCGTGCAGCCAAACTGGTTGAACCCTGAGACAAAAAGAGAAGAACCCATCAGGAAAGCCGAACGAATTGCGGACTCTCGTCGACAAATCATACCCCCCTCGTGTATTGCACGGGCAGCCAGACTTTTGGACCCTCCACGGAAAGCGTAATGTACCGCGCGTTTGAGAAGGCCCGTTTTCATTTTCAGCATTGGTGCCAAGTTCTCACTAGTAATATCAGGATCCGATGCCATACATTACATACCTTTCGCGACTTCCACTACCCTTGTCACTCTGCAAGCAACATGCTGCGGGAGGGGGGCGAGGGGACCATTAGAATCAGCTTGACTGAATAGGGTTTGTTGTTCGAATGATGGATGGGTAACAGATAGAAGCCACGTCCGTGAATGTCGTGTTATTCTTCTCGAGGCAGGCGCTTCAGTCGCACTTCTGTTTGTGGCTTAAATTACCGGAGACTATGCCCACACCCCCCTCTGTGCGAAAAAGATCGGGGGCGGCCGATAGGTGCTGAGGGTGGCGAAGGGGGTGATGCAAAGGGCAGGCGTCTGCTATCTGCTGAAAGAAAGGGACGGACTCAATGACCCATGGATATCGATGAATGGAAAAGAACATACTTGGACGGGCCCGCTTACTTGGCGGCTGCGACGAAACATGATCAAATGCATGTGCAACTGCCTCCAGGTCGAGGTGAGTCCGATAACGCTGACTCGGTGCAGGGTCACAATCGAAGGCACGTCGCCTCCCACCCACAATCATAATTCAGAGAGGGGTTGCGGCTATCAGAACCTGTGGACCCCATTCAGATTAGCGCGCTATCAAACTAGCGATAAACACCAGTGCCCAGACCAAATCCAAAGAGTTGGATGACTTTGGAGCTCAGAAGTGACTCCCCTTCTACCTCCTGGCAACGCAATCCAAGGGTGGATCTGTCGAACAAACCACAAGGGTTGACTGTCGTCGAGCCGGTGACACAAAGAACGAACCCAGAACAAGGGACTAGGAACAGCTAGGAACCCACTGGATCGATGAGAGCCCCAAGAATCAGGATCTATCTCGGAGAAAAATGAAAAGTGGGTGGTCGCGTCATGCCCTGCCCGAGAAAATCGACGCCCGATGTCGACCGCGACGCAACACCGGGCGCGTTTCGCGTTTCAGCCAACAAAAAGGAAAGGGGACGTTGCGGTCACCTCACTGGCAACAAATCATCAGATCAGTATGACGATGCGCCGTTGTGGCACCCACAACGATCTCTGTGTGGGCCGGTCAGTCACAAGGGCGCTTGGCTTGTATCAGAACATCGAATTGTTCGAGGATGGAAGGTAATACGTAACGGGGTGGGTGGGCACACAGCGAGGGTTCAGCCCATCATCATCATCGCGCACAGTTCCATGAGCTTTCCCGGTCGGTCGGTCCAACACCACCACCTCACCCTCCGATCGACTCGACTCGTCTCGCCTGATGATGACGGGAAGGAAGTATGCCAGCAGGCTCAAGTTACGACATTCACCTAAGACGATGGTGAGCTGCGCGTAAGCAAGCATGTGTTGCCATCGGCGTCGATGAGTAAGGTATCCTGAACGTCTCTAAAAATATGGCGACATACCTGAAGGTAGGTAACGGCGGACACTCACTCGTCTACAGGGCGTATCCAGCGGGTACGGCTCCAACGAAACCTAGGAAACGTGACAGCCGCAAGAGAAAAAAGGATGAATGACAGACAGAGAAAAGCCGCACCATACAAAACGTATGTCAGGCGACGCTGACAGTCCAATTCAAATATTTTGACAACCCCGTTTACGAACAGGCTCTAAAACTTAATCTTCAGCAATCGAAAAGTCAAGTCAGGTTCAAGCATCTACCTATCCTAGAGAAAAAAAACTCACCTTTGACATGTGCGTTTTTCATGATCATGACACTTTGGCAGGCGGCGCGGCCGTGCACATCCTCATATGTATGTATGTACGGCCTTCGCTTGCCCTCCCGCTGGCTAGCTGGTTAGCTCAACGGAGGAAACATAGACGCACTTCGGTCTAGCTGGCCCGCACCCAAAGAGAAATGAAAACAATGCTGTAAGTCCCTCTACCTAACCTAATTATTAGTCTGCACCTGAAGAGCAAAGCAATTACGTTGAGCAGTTTCAGTACATACATACCCTCCCTAGCCAGTCAAAGATCCGACCTTTCTTTTCTAGAAAACCCGCCCAAACAGGGTAGTACTACAACGTGAACACGTCGAACGAGAAGAGAACTTAGCATGGAACGGTTGCGTAAGGCTCCTTTAAGATTTTACGATTGGTCTCGGAGAAGAGAAGTCAGCTCACTCAGGTAAGGTAGACAAGGCAGGTCCTGAGAGAGCTATTCTGTAACACACCTTCGCCACCCGGGCCCCCTTCTCGATTTGTGGTAGGCCAGTGGACCTGGTGACCAGGTACTTCATACGCATCTAGTGAATAGAGCGCAACTCGACGTATTCAGACCGACTTCTCTTTCGGCTAACGGCCAAGGAGCGGAATTACACTACATATAAGTATAACGATTGGTCAACATCACACGTTCCTCAACCGAGACCACACTCACGTCCAAGACTCACCCGAAGATAGGACGACAATCCCCGAAGTTGTCACTGGTCCGTCAATGGAATGTTCCAGTAAGCCTTCAGAAAGACCACATTAGTTGACATACCCTGTACCCTAGTTATCCAATACACGCTCCCCATCGCAACACACCCACCTCGTTCTGGAAGGCACAAGCCTCCCTGCATGGTATGGCATGGCATGGCATGGGCGCCAGTGACTCGGATTCGGATGATGATGGGTGATGACGAAACGGCGCAGCGGCGGGGGCCGGGTGTGCTTTGACCGCGGCGCCCGACTTATTAACCCGGCAGACTGGATGCCGAACAAGACGGTCGCGATCGGCTGCCAGTGGCTGGCGGTTCGGTTGAAGGTGCGTGCAAAAAGTTCGAACCCCAAAGATAACAAACGACACCTGTCTCTTTCCGCAGTGCGAAGCAGGGTACATATACAGGCTACGATAGATGATCTATAGGCAAGACAAACGTAGAATGGTAGGTCGGTTGGTGCATAACAAAAGTTCCAATGTGATGAATGCATGACACGATAGGATAGAAGGGTAAACAAAACTACCCGAGTCGTAATAAATCACCAAATAAAACGGTCGTGTCGTACCACAGAACATAAGCCCCAACTCACTTCTCCCTCTTACTCATTGAGCCCGGTCGTTCTTGCCGTGTGTATCCCAAATTCGACCCCCAAAGATACCAACCACCTCTTCTTTTCTTTCCGCAATGCGCAGGGTAACATAAATACGATACGATAGATGATCTATAACGAACCATTCTCTAGGTCATATGTATACTAAATAGATAAACTACAATCCAAAGAAAAAACAAAAAAAGAAAAAAGCGGTGTATGACTACGAAATACAGAAATGCGTGTGCGTGTGTACGATGGATGGTAGGTAGATTGGTTGGTTGGTATACAACAGTATGCAGGTATAACAAAAGTTCCAATGAAATGAGATAGATGAGAGCATGCATAGAATAGGTTATGATAGAAAGATAAATAAAAATACCAGTCGTAATAAACCCGTATCGTGTCGTATCACAGAACAAGTCCCCCCTCTCCCTCACTCCCTCACTCACTCCTCCCTCTTACTCATAACAAACGCAGACTCAAACGCAGGCACCAAAGGATCCGACACACCCGCGTTCCTCCAATTCCCCACAAACGTGTTCCCCCCATAGATGTACCCGTAGTATACCATGTACCCGATAGGCTTGAGGTCCCTGGCGTACTGAAAAAAGATGTCAGTAGAGGCTCTTATGTTATCGATAAAAGAGCGAACGAGAAAGAAGGGAAGGGAAGAGAAGGAAAGAGAAGAAAAGAAGAAAAACAACGTACAGAAACTCGTAAGATCGCAATCAACCCATCCCAGGGTCTTACGCGACCATAGTAGACGTTCTTACACCACGCCCTCGTCTGCTGCTCGTCCAACTACAGAGTGCACGTTAGTCTAGGAAACAGACAAGTTCGGAGGGAGGGGAAGAGGAAGGGACTTACACCACCGGTGATGACCACATCCTCTACCTGATGACACCCCTCTACTCGATACCGATCGTGTGACCGCCTAACACGGTCGACCGGAGGTTTACTAGAAGAGTATTCGTAGTCCGAGTCGGCGTCAGAGTCGGCATCGGAGGGAGGTGGGATATCGTCTTGTTCATCTTCGTCTTCGTCTTCGTCCTCCATTTCCTCATCTTCGTCTTCATCTTCGTCGTCGTCTTCTTCTTCCTCGTCCTGGTCCTCGAGATTAAGATCCACCAACTCCTCCACCTCCTCATCCTCCCCACCCTTCTTCCCCATCCCAACAGACTTAAAAATCTCTTCAACCCTCACCCGACTCCTCTCACCCCCCCCGGGCCCAGCATGGTACTCCCTCCCCCCTCTCTCCACCCCACGTCCCCTCCCCACCGTGACCTTCTTGGAGCCCCCAGCCCTCTCCTCTTCCAAAAACGCCTCCCTCTCCCTGCACTGCAAACACCCTGGATGCCTCTCAGTAGTCATGCCATCGTACCGGCAAAGCTTCCCTCGATCCCTCGCTCCTTCCATACGCTCATGCACACTCTCCCTCCCCTCTTCGTACGTCTCGTACTTGAACACCTTTGCTGTACCCGAAGCGCTAATCCTGGCCAGTGTAGCGCTATCTATAGGACCAGACTCTACCACCCTCTCTTCATCTTGCTCCGAGGAGGAGGGGGAGGAGCGGGGAGAGTAGAAGTGGGGTGTGGGTACTATGAACTGTGTACTTCCCATCTTTTCTTTTTCCCGACTTTCGTGAGAAGGAGGAGGACCTGTGAACCGATCTTCGAAGATACCAGCGTCCAACGCTTCGCCGTCGTTAGTCCACTTGAGGCTTCCGGGTGGACCGGGGAACCAAGCGTTGCCTAGGCTCACGTCGATGGGTACGACGGCTCTTTGGGGGCCTTTGGGGGTGTTGAACGTGATGGACATCATAGCTGGGGGAGCGTGTGGGATGCTACTCGTCGAAGTTTGGGAGGAGGGCGTCCGAACGAACCCGTGTTCAGTAAGCCGCATGAGCAGCGGTCGAGCGGACATGCTCGTAATTTCCGAGTAGTGCGGGGACCATTGAGGTTGAGCGAGCATGTCCGTGAGGATGTTAAGTGACATCGTCTAGGATGGATCATGAATTAGTAAAAGCTAAAGTGAAGGTGTGCTGTGCATGGACTCACGAATTGAACACCAGTCCACATCCCCGAAATCATACCCCGCACATAGACCGAACCCAACCTCCACCTAGGCTGTTTATACATCACGTTATCGCACAACCGCGCCCTCCACCAATCCGTATCCCACCTCTTGCTCTCATCCTCCCTCCACACTTCACGGTCCCCCGTAAGCCCAACACACACTGGCTTCCCAATATCCCAATCCCACACAACGTTGGGCAAAAGTTTCGCCGCCTTGTACTTATTAAACTCATCTATGTCCTCCTGCGTCAGCTCGGCACGACCAGGCGTACGCGTCGGTGGGAGCTGAGGGATATTGAAGAACGGGGTACGTTCGCGCCTGCACCAATAAAGGAGCTTGGCTACGGGCGTTATGAGCGGGGGGAGGAACGTCGGGCTGCCTCGGTAGTAGTACAGCACTTGCGGCGTGTTTTTGATGATATGATAGAGAGGGTAGGGGCCGTGCGCAGTGCGGCTTGTGAAGAGGGCTGTTTGGACGGCGTTGGACCCGCCAAGGGGGAGTGTAAAGTGGTTGGGGGGCACGAGTGCGCAGGGGTACTGAATAAACGGTTTAGATAAGATTCGTGCGAAAAACAAGGAACAGACGCACGCGGAGGGGGCAGGAGATGTAAGGAAAGACGAGCTGGATGAGCTCTTCGCGCTGCTGCACAGTCTCCGCGTCGAGTTTGGCTGACGGAAATGAAATAAGCATGGGTCCGGTCAGTTATTGGATCGGGTAATGCAACATACCTTTGGTGGTAAACATCCACATGAGCCACAACGCACACGAGTTGATGACGTTCTCCAGCGGCCACCCATCGTTGCTCTCGCACTCCACCCAGAGGCGCTTCCTCACAAAGCGATCTACAAAGGCCTCGATGCCAGCATGCTGCAGCTGCGCTCGATTCTTGCCGTCGCTGTCGAGCATGGCGACGTAGGCGATCAGCAGCTGGTCCTCGACGTCCATGTCGTCGATATCGTTCCGGCGGATGAAGCGAAGGAGATTGCACATCTGGACGAGATGGCCGTTGAGGTCCTTGACGCCCGGGGTGAAGGCGCGGCGGGAGACTGCGCCGACGTCGAACTTGAAGCGGCAGATGTGGGAGTAGAGCGGGGTGCCCGAGTGCATGGAAAGCGCCTGGTTCACTGCTCTGCTTGTGAGGAGGAGGGGGATGATCTGGGAGGGCGGGCCGAGGGGGGAGGACTTGACGAGCTCATGGGTGATCTGCTCGAGGATTTCGACGGGGAGGGGACGGCCGTGGGAGAAGGGGATGGACATGGGGGGAGGGCTGGGTAGCTGGCAGGCCGTGCTGGAGCTTAAAGCAGGCCTGGGTGGATAAATATAGACGAACAGAAGATGGAAATTAACGTAGCCATGCCGTAATGAGGAGGAATAGCTGCACACCTCGCCGTCGGCCCTTCCAACAATGGCCGTTCCTAATATCCCCAAACACGCCACCCACGGCGACCTCGTCAGACGGAAATGAAGCAAGTTTCATGACTAAATCCTCACCCCGCTCTCCTCAACACCAGCCCTATTCCAGGGCCTGGGTCTATTGCTCTTCGAAACTTCCTTCACGTACCCAATTCAATTGTGTGTTCCTCATACCCAGGCTGAGTAAACCTACTACCACTTGGAAGAACGTTTACACCGAAACTCCCCACCCACACAATTCCGTTGCCTGGGCATTGACAATTTCGACCGAGGTCGTCGCGTCGTTCGACGTCGGGTCCACCGTGGTTATTAGGTCATTTTCGGCATTTTCTCTTCTCTCTTCCCTGTATGTATTGCAATTATGTCCCGCCCGGCGGTCCGCCGATAAGGGGATGGATGGCCTGCACGGTGTCTACTTTTATGCCAGATCCAGATCTAGACGCTTCGGAGGACGGAGGTTTGCACAGTGGCGGCTGCGCAAATGTTAGGCACCCAAACGCGGATGCATTCAAGGTTGGCGACGCAACACAACATGTTAGACTACTTTCTTGAGTATCTGGCGGATCGCGATGCGGCGTCAACGGGTTAGTAGTACGCACCATACGATATGTGGGCGGAATCCTGATCATAATACTCCGTAAATGTTCACATACAACGCTCCGCTTTCATCACGAAACGTCGTTACCAAAGACCTGGCTTGCTGCCCATACCTTGTGACTTGACTTGTTACATGGTACTAACCTTCCCTTGGAAATCGAAGGTGAATGCAAGCCCCATTCTCACCTGTCAAAGCGGGTAGGTCCCCACTCATTGGTTTACAAAAGCCAAATCCATCTTAGTTATAGTAGTGTAATGTGATAGCAACACGCCGCGACAAAGTTGCCATTCTCAGTGCACTTCTACTACCCGATTCAGGTTTTCATACACTTACCTGGTTCTTGAGGCTGCGGAAAGTCAAACCGACAACAGAGGTCCATGGAATAATGATACAGTCCTAAGCTATTCTAAAGGTCATAAAAGCATGCTGAAATCGTGAATATGCGGTAGAAAATATCGATAGCTGAATACAAAACGGTGCTGTACGGCGGGCAACTATACAAGGTGGGAATGACATGCATATGAATACAGATGGTCGATGCGAGGAGAAAGGAAAAAAGAGCAAATAATCTAGGAAGAACCCGATGATAATAATGTACAAACGTGAACCTTGTCATGATCGTAACACACGCAGAGAACGAAGAGAGGAGGGAACGCAACAGTAACCACCAAATCGCAAAAAAAACTCTGCAGCGAGAAAACGAGAAAGGGAGAGAGGTATCACCCTAAACGAGGCGTATGTATTTTCCGCCTTTTCTTTAGCCGCACCCAATCAAACATCCGCCCTCCGACTAAACACAAAAGTGCTCTCCACAGACGGCACCACAGGATCCGCAGCCGCGTACCTCCAATTACCCACAAACGACCTCCCACCGTAGATGTAGCCATAAAAGAAGAACTTGGTCCCCGCGTTTTCCGGCGCAACACCCATTCTGACAATCCCGATCAGTCCGTCCCAGGGACGCACGCGCCCATAGTACACAAATCGACCCCAGGCTTCAGCGTGGCGATCGTCCATCTGCGAAGGGGGGGGAATTAAGTATTACTGGGCTTGAAATGAAAGAAAAAGACGTACTCCACCGGTGAGGATGATATCTTCGGCAATGTCCTTGCAAGGAGGGATGTCCCTTTCGATGTTGCGTACGTCGTCAGAGTCCAGGTCTTCGTAGTCATCGTCAACATCCTCGCATTCAGAGGAGGACACGCTCAGCATATCGTCGTCATCCTCATCCTCATCATCGTCTTCTTCATCTTCCTCCTCCTCCTCCTCCTCCTCGAAATCCTCTTCGTCCTCCATATCAACATCCTCAGAATTCAACTCCAAATCCAAAACAACACCCTTATCCTCATCCTCATCCTCATCATCCTCAAACGTATCCCCCCTCCCAAAATCGTCGTCCCTCCCAAGTCCAACACTAGCAAACATACTCTCCACCTCCCTCCTCCTCTTCTCCCACATCACCCTCGCCCTCTCCTTCCTCTTCCTCCTCTCACACGCAACCCTCATCCTAACCACCCGTTCCCTCTCCTTACACTTCAAACATCCAGGGTGCGCATAGACATACTCCTCGACGCGTCCAGGTCCTTCGAGGCCCTGCTCCACACCGTCCTTATCTCCCCCCTCTTCTTCGTGTGATAAAGCTCGACGACGACGACGAACGATCCTCCAACTTTTACACACCTCCCTCCCCTCCGCCCTCTCCATCCTCTCATGCACACTCTCCCTCTCCCCCTCCTTCCCCGCCGCACCCGTCGTAACCGCACCAGAACCAGGTGGTGAAAGGGGATGATAAGTCTCATAAACATGCTTCCTCCCCTTCACAACAACCCTCTTCACCTCCTCCTCCTCATTCACAGGTAACACATTATGTCCACGATAGTTCGGGTTATCCATCGTGAACCGTACCGGGATCTGGTCGCTCGACCCCGGAGTCGGGGAGAGGGGGGCCATCCGGCGGTCAGGTGCACGAGCGGGTGCACCTCCACCCGCAGCTGGCGCAACCCCCGCGGCGTTCCGGCTCTCTCCATCGATACTCCATGGCATACCTACAGAGGGGGCGTACGTATCCGGTATTATCATCGTTATACTCTTCATCTTCATCTTCTGCTGCTGCCTTTGATCGTCGTCAGCGTCGTGGTGCTGCTGTTGTTGTTGTTGTTGAACAAGGATCCGATCCCGAAACACCCCATCGCTCACCCCATCCTCCGCCTTCATCTCCCTCCCCGCAGGTGTAGTATACCCCTCTTCATACTTGAACGACGCAACAGGTCCAGGGATCCACGCATTATTCATGTTTTCGTCCAGGAACGAGGCCATATACCGCTGGTTCTGCTGACCCGACTCAGTTTGAGGCACTTCCTCCTCCACCACGATCGTAGACATGATAGCCGGTTTCGCAGCAGGTACAGGCCCGCATCCCTTCCTCCCCACATCCCTATACACATACTCCTCCCCATCCCCCTCCCCCTCCCCACTCTCGTCCTTGGCACTCCCATGCTCCCCCTTCTTAGCACCCCCACCAAACCTCCCCGGATCCTCCACACTAGGCACCCACACATGCTCCTCCAACCTCATAAACATCGGCCTCATCATAACACCCAACGTCCCCTCCGAAAAATTATTCGCAAACAGCTTATTATGCACCAAATAATTCAACGAATTCTCATTCGGCATGTGCATGTAGCCCTGCCACAGACCCGTCAGCATCCCTTTTTCGTAGACCGTCCCCGCGCGGTACGCGTTGAGGTTGAAAGTCCGGTCTGGGAGGGGTCGGTACAGTGGGAGTGAAAGTGGGAGCGAAGGAGAAGAAGGGGAAGAGGGAGAAGGGGAAGGGGGGAGAGAGGAAGTGGAAGAGGAGGGTGAAGGCGTCTGGGACCATTGCCAGGTAGAAGGGAGCTTATCACGTAAAAACCACTGACGACCTCCACATACGCGCATCCTCCACCAATCCACATCCCACCTCTGACTATCCTTGTACATCATCCCGTCGTCGTTTACGTCCACGCCTGGAGGTGGGGCGTAAGGGTTGACAGGGGGTGCAGGGTTAGTCGTCGTCGTAGTCGCATGTGTTGTCGTAGGACCCGCTGCCGCCGCCGTCGCAGCAGCAGCAGGAGGCACCACAGAAACCCCAACATCCCCCCTCCTCCCCCACGTACACCACTGCCCAACCTCCCTCATATCCGCCTGCGTAGGCCCCGCAAACCGCCTCTGCATCCCCCTCGCAGCCTCCCTATCCACAGGTAAATGCGCCAACACAGGTAACGGATTAATCTCCCTCCTCGACATGTACACCAACTTGGCACTAGCGCTGATGAGGGGAAGGTACAGCACGATCATACCCTGTTTGGGAGGCATGGAAGAATCGCGTGGGGTGGGTAGGGACGTTGAAGGTAAAAGGGAAGAGGAGGAAGAGGAAGAAATAGACGCGCTCCTAGAGCTCATCCTCGAATTCGCTCGACTCGTCTCACTAGGCGTCGAACTCGTAGTAATATCCCCAAGCCTCACACCCTCCTCCCAACTCCCAGTCGCATCATCGTCTTCTTCTTCCTCGTAAGGACTGCAATACCAGGGGAACCGCACCCCAATACTAGGATGCGCCTGAGAATTCGACTTGTCAGGTGGAGGCTTCCTCGATAGGATGGGTACAGGCCCCGGCCTCCTCTGCTGTGGCTGCTGCGGTACAGGCGACCCTCGTGGGGACGGCGAACTCGAGTTGCTCGAACTGTGGTTCGCTGGCGTTGTCGATCCACCCTCGGCAGCATTACCCCGATCGCGTATTAGCCTATTTGTAGTAGCACCAGCAGCAGTGGCAGAAGTAGAAGCACTACCCGCGTTCACATTCGCAGTACCGGCACCCGGAGTACTGGTGCTTGGACCGTTCGAGGCTGCCTCATGCTGAGATTGAGATTGAGTTCGACGAGCGTTATTATTAGACGAGTCTTCTTCCACGCGTTGGCCAGCAATGATTCGGGGGGCAGCTGCGGCTGCTTCGTCTGTAATCGTCGTGTGGGAAGCATCGGCGGTAGCGGGGGTGGGAGACGATGATGGTGAGGCGTTTGAGTCTGTGGGTAACGGGCAAGGTGGGTATGCGTGATAGACAGGGAACGATCCGTGGGCAGTCATGGTTGCCCAAGGTCGCGCGAATAGATCATCGGTATCGGCCAGCAATGGGAGGGTGAAGTGGGTAGGAGGGACAAGAGCCGATGCGTACTACGTATACGCATACGTACATTCAGCGTGACCGTTCAAAAAGAGAAAGATGGTGGCACTCACCCTATAAGGACATAGTGCGTAAGGCAGCAACAAACTTATCAACCGCTCTCTGAGAGGCTGACTCTCGCAAGCGATCTTCTCTGGGGTGGTGAAAAGCCAAAGAAGCCAGACTGCAGCAGTATTGAGGACGCTCTCGACTGGCCATCCATCATTAAAGCGGCACTCGACCCCTCCAGGACCAGAGAGAGGGATCGCGGAGCCTTCGTTCAGACGACGAAGCACGAGAAAGTCAATGAAGAGGGGTGCAGAGACCAAACGAAGCTGGTGGTGATTCTTTCCATCGTTCTCCATCATCAAGACCACCATGCTAATCAACGCGTTCTCGATTCCAGGGTTATGGAGCGAAATGCCTTTCCTACCCGAAGGCTTCTTTAGCCTAGCCTCCGATAAGACTTGTGCGGGAAGGGGAATGTCCATTTCGTCTGCGGCCTTGAGGAGAAATCGCAGGAGTCGACACACCTGCACCAGGTGCGCAGTGAGTGCAGCGTTTGGCACGCCCTGCACGTCCTTGTCCCATGCGTCCTCGCCGTCGTCTTGGCTTGTCCGATTTCTCCGCATCGGGCCCCGCCATCTCCTCCCTACTGCTTTGACATCAAGAAATTCGCAGCACAGTCGTGCGTAGAGCTCTGTCTGCAACGGGTACCTGGCCCCGTTCTCTCTGCTCGACGCGATGCCTGGCGAGAGAGCCTGGTACACGGCCTTGCTGACCGCGAGCAGGGGTGGCAGACGGGACATGGCGGTGGCGAGGGACGGTGGCAGGTGCTTTGGGGGGTCATAGAGGTAGTAGACGGGGAGATTGAGGCCTGGTGATGTCGACGATGGGGTCGAGGACGGCTCGGGTGCGACGACGAGATGAAAGGCGATGGACTCGAGGACGTTGAGGGGGACGGGGCGACCGTCAGCAAAGGGAACGGAAAGGGACATGGTGGGTGGACATGGGATTGGGAAAGGAAGGAAGGTGGCAAGGATGGTTTTGGGAGGGCCTCATAGAGAAATGAACGAGGGAAGGCTGATCGAAGCTTACGATTGTGTCGTAAACGCTGCCCGTCGGAGAAACGCTCGGATGCCTCCCACAGTTGATCCCCGTGATTCCATCATCCCTCCGGCACCTGATCCGCATCTTCTCTCCGCACACCCCAGGTAGCATTCTCACACCCGTTCAAAGGTCTGTACGTACGCCTAGCATCCAGTATCCAGTTGACGCCATACCAGTGTGTGGCGATAAACAATGAGTGCAAGTCGGAGTTTGGCCACTGGAGAGCGGCGCCCGCACACAACTCGTTTGGGTCCTCACAAACTTTGTCAAAGCCAGGAACGTTCCTCAAATTCCGAACTCTAAGCTTTGAGCAAAATTATCCTTGACAGTAGTATAATACACAGAATACAGGGTATCGCTATCACCATATACAGAACATACAAGTACACGTATTACAAAGAACCCATGAAAGACGAACGAAATACCTGTCCTAGCAAGAACACAAAGAGCAAGGAGCCTCAGATAGGCTCAGACGAGCCAACCAAAGCCCGTCATCACCAAATCAAGAGGGAGGAAAAGGAGTTGATTGACTGAAAGAGGTGATGTAATGTGAAAGGGCTTGTGAAAGGGTCGGAGGAAAGAAGGCTGAACACAAGGAAGCTAGAACAGTCGACAAACGGCGGTGGTATCATCATCATCGACCATCACCAACCCTATGGCCGTAAATCCGAGACGAGGACTCGAGTACATACATATGGTCCGGAGATTCCGATGAGCCACATAGGCATAGACACAGGAGCGAAGATCTCCTTGGAACTGTCGTTAACGTTAACGCTGAAGATAACTGGTAGATGAAGTCGGATCCAAGTTAAGCAAACGTTCCCGTCGGAACGATTAACTCATGACCTCGAATTCGTCGTAGTCGTAGGAGCAGGCTGTTGTCGCTGGAACCAACTCAGTCTCGACGAACTGAGCGTCACCTTCCTACTACGAGGAGGAGGTGCACCCCAAGCTTGGTCGTCATCGTCCATCATCTCCGCCTGACACATATCAGGTCAGCATTCGTGAACACAAGCTGTATGTAACGTTACTCACATCTCTACCCACGACCGTCGCCTTAAACCTATCTTCCGATTGCACAGCAGGGATTGGGTCGGAGAATAGCTTGGGAGTGAAAGAAGCATTGCTCTAGAGGGAGAGATGGACGAAGAACGGATCATGTCAGAACATTGCTCGGAATGCACATGTACGACAGGTGGTATGGTATGTATCCACGAGAATTGAACGTACAACTAGCGTGCTAGTGCTCGTGCTCGCACTGGACAATGGAGAGGACGCCTGGCTCGAGGAGCTCGCAGTCGAGCGGCGACTCGTGTTCGTGTTGATGAATAGCATGGTTGATGGGTGTGCGTAGTATGTTGCTCCAAGTCAAGATGCGCGAGAGCTATGGGACCACAAATGCTCGACAGTCGAGTTCTGCAAAAGATGCTCGGTGTGGTAGTAGTAGTAGTTGAGAGAGCTAGTGGATGCGCAGAGGCGAGGGTGAGAGTGAAGAGCCAAGCAACCTCCCAATCACACTTGCTTATATACATTTCAAGAGCCGACCGTCACCGCCCATATAGTTATGAGCGGACACATAGAATGATAGGATACCCACCCCATGATGCTCCCTGGTTACTAAACCCGTCATGGCTTCTTCAAGTGGCTTCGTTTCCTCTCGTCGTGACCGGTTACCCTAGATTCTATTCTCAAGATTCAAGGAAAAGGATTGCCACCCTGGACGCACCACGATGCTCAAGCGAAGTAGTAACTCACCATTCCGATCTATCTATCTATCCATCTTCCACTGCCAGTGCATGCATATGCTTTGTCTAACCCTGATCCAAACGGCTTCTCTGATATCCACATGTAGACGAGCTCATCAAGGTGGCTTAGGGTGGCTTTTACCAGATATGCAACAAGACGAGTGTGGATCAACGTTATCCAGTGCAGGCTTCTCGAGGGTGCCGGTCAGTTTTCCGTCGTCATCATCAGGTTCTTCTTTGCGGTGTCGTATGTAGTACTTGTGTTCCGTGGGTATTGGGCTCAACAACGGGAATCTCCATCCATTTTTCCACATTGTGGCGCCCTCTTACGAAGGAAGTCCAAATTTCGTCGAGGCTGCGCACCCTTGGAGCGAGCGGTCTACGCGAACCCATGGAGCTTGCATACAGCTAAAAACAAGAACTTGGATGTCAGTTATGTCACACAACCTTCTATGTATACGCTTGGACGCTTCTTGCGCCAAATCGTAATGGTTTCCACAGCGTTCTCCGATGCCCATCGACAGAAAGAACAGAACACCTGCAGGCTAGGCAATGAAGTTACGAGACCTAGAGCTTAAAGAAGCTGGTAGTTACATACCACAAACCTGAGGTGGGTCATGAAGATCTAGAGGACCGAGTCGGCAATGGGGATACCGATAACATACGTTCTTCGAACTTCTCGCCTGTCGTGCCGACCCGGACATAGCGTGCACAAGAGCGATGTGTCGGACTTGCGGCATTTCTTCGATATCGATCGCCTAATGAAGAAGCCCGACGGCGTCGAAGGGGACCAAGTACCAACTCTGGAAATCAAGAAAGTCGAGAACGTGCAGTATCGTATACTGCATAAGGAGGAGGAGGACTGCCCCGATCAGAAAGATTTCCGGAAGACGTGCCACAGGAAAGTGAAAAACAAACACGGTTCCTTCCGACCTCAATCGGACAGATAGACGGACGTTCGAAAGATGAGATCCCAGAAAAGAACCCCTGAAAAATTGAATGAACGTTTCAACAGAACAAACAACCATTGAATACCGAAGGGAAAAAACGCCCGCCAGCCACCGCGTACCTGAATTCCATCCAAATTCCGGAACCGCTGCGTATGCATTCAGTCGGTCCTCTTTAGCGCCTGCAGTGCATCGGTAGATCATCGAATCAAACAAAGATCCATCTCGCCGAACGCGGTGCCTACATCCCTGTACGGACGGACCGGTAGGTTCATCTAGGGACCATCCCTATAAATTTTCTCGAAAAAGAGCATCAAACACCCGAGGGAGATAGATACATACACATTAGCAAAGGGGGATTCACCGTCAGATCGGAATACCCTCAAACCACGCAACAGGCTCAGATAGCCTTTGCCTCGACCAGTCTGGGATCTGATTTCGAGGGTCAACATCTCGTAAACACCGCACCGAGTCTTAGAAAGACATGTACAAAAGGCACGTCGACCAAGGAAGATTGAGCGCAAAGCTCAAGAGTTGACCCGGTATTACGCCGTCGAAGCACCATCGATTGTCCTAGCCTCACCGGCATACTCGCCGAACGAAGCGGTATTGAGCACAAGCAGCTAATCGTCAGAGGTAACCGTTCAAGTCGCTATCACGCAACATGAAAAAAAGAGAAAGGAAAGAAGAGGGTGAAATCGTATCATAGTCAAAACGCACAGGAAGATCTATCGCGATACGGCTGTGGGTAACGGGCACCAAGGGCGCACAGATCGGGCAAGAAGTCGAAGAAAAGACGCAAGTCGGAATGTAAGAAAGAGGGTGAGACGCACAGAACCATATGGGTGAGAGTGGTATGTAGGCACTAAGCAGCACTGGTGTCCATAGCATCCTCTCCATGTCCTTCTAGTTCGTCAAAGATGAGGGAACCCTGCTGCTCCTTCAACCACTGCACACTCCGTTTCTCGTCCATAAAGTAGGTGTACGCCCTCCGAAGATCTTCAACGTCGACCTGCTCCGACTTGCGTTTCTTCGCTACGACCTGCGCACAGGAGATCAAGTTGAGTGCGTATCGTAATGTTGTCTGCTTCGCCATGGATGTCAAAACGTCGATTGCATCTGCCGTTAGCTGAACATCCTCTTCCTGACACCTAAATAAACACAACGAGAGCAACAAGTCAGCCAGAGATGAAGCGCAGCACAGAAGCGAGAGGACTTACCGTATCTTGATAATCTGCTGAATTTCGTTCTCTTCGTAGGGCCTCGTACTGACGATAAGTACACGGTCCAGAAGATCCACAGGTAGTCCGTGAGGACTTCGGAATTTTGTTCCCCGAATTCGGGCCATACCACGGTTGGATGCCATGATAACGAGTGGGGCGAGGTCACCTTCTAGTGCTCGATTCAAGAACGAGAAGCATTCAATATCGAGCATGTGAACCTCGTCGATGAAGAGAACCTTTGGGTGGGCAAGGAGGTTGGTTAGTCCAGACCTTGAGGTTGGTTGAAACGTACGTACACCGGGCACAATCTCTGCTTTACCCTCCTCTCTCCATTCTGCGACTTTGGTGTCGATTTGGTTTCGCAGTTCGGGTTTGATTTCACCGGTGTCTCCGGCGAAGAGGGCGAGGAAGCCTTGTGTCCGACTGTTTATGACATCGATTTCGTGTAGGGAGACTGTGTGGACGACGTCTTTTCGTTTTTGGATTTCGCCTTCTGGACATTGGACGAATTTTGTCTGGAAGCAAGGTGAGCCTCATGGGGCATCATTAATTTAGAGAACGACTCACGTCTGCACCCATAGCATCGTAATCTCTCGAGCGTGCAAATGATCGACCAAGTTTCGAAATTTTGCCAGAGGTTTTGTCAATCACAATGACGTCTCCGGCAAGGACTTTCTCCTTTGTCAAAGCGTCAATCATTTTGGTCCCGAGGTCGTATATTGTCTCCATGTCGGTGGTCTTGATAGTCAACTTTCCCGTCTTTGTGGCCTGGAAAATAGATGTAAAGCAGTTTCAATTGAAAGGGTAGAAAGCACGTACTCCAGTCAAACTTCTATCAATCTGAATCTCGACAACCTCTCCCTCTATTATCTCGGACTCTTCCTTGATTCTGACACCAATACTCCGTCGGAAAGCCTGGGTGAGGGCTTCTGTCTTGGACATTGAAAGCGAAAAGACCTCGCTCGCAGCGATCATAGTAAATGGGACATCTTGACCCAGAGACTGCGCCATCCCTGTGAAAAGAGTCGATATATATAGCCAGAGAAATTAAATTACAGCACGCACCCATTGCAATTGCAGTCTTTCCTGTCGAGGGTGGGCCTGCAAACAGCATCGCTCGTCCCGCTATCCGTCCCTCCTGCACCATTTTGAGAATCATGCCGGCTGCTTTTCGCGCTTTTGCCTGACCAACGAGTCCCTGCGACGACTCTCGAGGCTCTAACCGTTCATCGAGACCGAGGCCTCGGATGTGAGAATGGACGCCTGTAGTTCTGGTTCAGATTGTGGTCTTGACCAATTCCGCATATCTACCGTACCAATGCGCTCCATCTTCGTGATGTCACGAAGCTCAGATGTTCCTGTCGTAATTTTCATAGCCTATGAGAGTTATGAGCGATGTAATACTACGATTAAGAAAGTACAGACCATGGTCGTCGCGGAAAGACTTTGACTGAACCGAACGCGTCGTGTAGCGATTCGGATTAACTTCGTCGATACCCTCTTTGATGACTCTGACTTTATTTGTCTTCTTTGTTTGTATGTCTTTCACTTTTGTTTGTTTTCAAGGACTTAGATACACGACAGATTCTCAGATATACCATACGTAGTACGTAGTCGGATCTTTAGTGCAATCGAACCCCCCACCGTGTTAAACCGTCTATTCTCGACTGTGCTCAGTGTGCCGATACCTGAGAGTCGACGCTCACAGCCACGACATCTCGCTATCGTCACATATTTTTTGACGTACAACACTTGATTACCGACTACGGAACTCGACAACCACCTGCTCACTGCCCGAAATCGCCCGAAACACCCCGAAAACCCAAAAAATCTCTTTCGCCTCTATTTCTTCGAAACTTCTTGGCTTCTCTCTTCTCTGCTTCTCTTATCTTTTCCCTCTAGTCCTTTCTCTTTTCCTTTCTCGTCTCTTCTCGCGATACCAGCCTTTCTGGACGACGGCCTGATCAACCGCCTTCCTTATTAGGCAACCCTCTGAACTCGAACGATACCTAGGTCCCCGACGCCACGACTTGAAGTCATGGCCACCACAACTCGTCGCACGCGCAGTCGCGCTGCCACGAACGATGCTGGATTAGCTACCCAGCCCGACGCTCTAGGACCCACCTCTGGGCCTGCTGCTATTGCAGCGGGTGATGCCTTGGATGGCGAGAACCCGACCCGTAACCCACGTACGTACGCCACCGTTGCTGCTTCTCCCCCTTCCTCTCCACCCTCTTCCCCTCTCTTCACCCCGCGTACTACGAACGAACCGAGCCTTAGGGATGAATCTCATGTCCCTGAGGATCGTGTGTCGGGATCGAACCACCGTGGGCGGGACAACGATGGTCCTAGGCCCCAGATTCAGGAGGCGGCGCAGCCTAACCAGCTTGCCCGTAGCTCCATGATGTCTCGGACGACAACCCAAGACCCTAGAGGGTGGACGGTAGTGTCCTCCCCTCGCCGAACACGCAGTCTCGAGTCTGTGAGACTCGATGAACGTGTCGTTCAGTTTGATACTCGAAACCGATATGCTGGGCTACCCCCCGTCAACCTCACTTATCGTAGTGATGTACGAGACCACGAAGATGTGTTGGCGCAGGCTGAGCGCATGCTCACGCCTGACCAACGCGATGTTGTTCATCGTCGTATGCATAATATCAATCGTGTTGATTCTCGTGAACCGTCTGAAACCCCCGTCCCACCTAAGAGACCTTTTGATAAAGGTAAGGGCCCTGATGCTCGAAACTGGGGTAACGTCCATCTCGAAGATGACGAAAATGAACCAGAAGTTCAGCGTGCTGTCTATGACAGCTACCGAAATGTGAGAGCTCGGCATGACTACGAAAGGCCTGTTGCGTCGTCAAGTCGATTCACTAACCATGGTGAATTTGAAGATGAAAACGTTCAACAACGTGCTCACAACAGTCGAATTCCAAGTGTTCAACCCTCTGACAGGAGTCGTCGTAGTGATCCAAATCGACATGCTCATGCTCCTTCGCCGATCCTTCAAGTTGGTCCCAACAGTATGTTAGGACGACTCAGGGAACGCGAACAGAGTTACGGTCCAGATGACCATCTAGACCATGCCGGTCGCCACTATGGTCGAGGTCCTGACCGTGACCCTGATGATCCAGGAGACGATGACCCGGATGGTCACCATGATCAGGATCGTCCCTTTGATCGTAGACGCGGAGACCCTCGACGAGGAAGAGGAGGAATACCTCCTCACAGACGAGCTAGGGATCGACAATATCGTGAGTACGATGACTATGATGAACCATATCGAGTAGACCCGTCCCCACAATACAGAATGACTTTGCCTACCCCAAAGACTTCGTATGATGGTTCACCTGATCTTGACAAGTACACCGAGTGGCGAGATGATTGCCGCCGGATGGTGAAATTGGCTAAGGTGCACCCGCGAGATCAAGTTGAATTAATCGCTCCTTATCTCGAAAAGCGAGCTCGAAAGTTCTACTTGTCAAAGGTGGCACCCAATCCTCGAGCTTGGACATTCTCTCAGTTCATGGATGAACTATTCAATGGCATGTTCCCAAAGGATTTTAAATCACGACTTCGCCAGAAATTGAACGACAATACTCAAGGTAGTCGCTCAGTCTGGGACTATGTTCAGGATTTGAACACCAAGCTGGACACCGTCGGAATTCACGATGATCTCGAGCGTGTATACAAGCTCTGGAATGGATTCAATGATGCTATTCAAGGCCAATTGTGGGAGGACCACCTGAACCCCGAGTACTCGACCTGGGATGAGATCGTTCGCAGTGCCGAAGATATGGAAAATGCCTTGCGTGTTCGCAACCGCATCACTGGTGGTGCTCGTCCCAACAATCAGTCAACCCAAGGGCGACATGATGGTTCATCAACTCAGCATGATAGGAATGTTCGGCAAGCCAGACAACCTATTCAAGCGAGTAGGTCTGGTTCGTCTCAGCTGAACACTCCGTCATCTCGACCTCTGAATCATGGGTCCTCGACTCAAAGTGCCACTCAACCAGCTGGGGGTCAGCGCACCCAGTTTGTTCCTCAGCCAAGGAATAACAGTTCAAACTCGGATGGCCCACGACAACCACCATCAGGTCGTACCATGACAGATGCAGAACGACAGGAACATATCAGCACTGGAAAATGCTTTAGGTGTCATGGATTTGGTCACATCGCACGAGCCTGTCCTCGCGCGAACTTAGTGCGATCAAATAATGCCAATCGGCCACCGGGAATGGCCTCGTTCAATCTTGAGATGGGATACGACGAGAATGACATTGAGGCCCTCAATGAGACTGATCCAACAGTTGAGGAAAGCCTACCACAATTGATGTCAAATTCACTTATGTTCGACATCGGACACAAAGACAGCTTCGTACCTGAGGACTATTCTCACAAGTTCTGTCACTTTGGTCGTCGACAGAAACTTGATGAATTTGATCACCGACACTACCCAGTACCCGATACTCAGTGTTTTGCTGAAACTGTCCGTCACGAGCCGCATGAACCTTCGTGGATGGTTCACCATGATTGCCCGAGTGCTCAACCTCGACTACAGTTGGGCGACTGCCTCTCGATGATGGCTGAGTATGTTCTGAATTCCAGTCAACCGTATCCAGGCGATAACTTCATTGTCTGTCGAGACAATGGAATAAGAGGTCGCTTTGGAGTGCATGAACTTAACAAGTCAACTTACGGAATCTACGATCGACTTCTGAAGAAGTCATTGACCGTTCCTAAATTTCGTCTCGAGCATCCCAACTTCCGACTAGGAAGGTTCTATGCTCTTCACCGAAATCGCGAATTGAAGCGTACCATCTTGGAGGGTGAGTACTCCAATCGGATGGGTGATGCGTATTCAATTGTTGCTTCGTTCATGTTAAGGGACGGAATTCGGACGCACTATCCTAGCCAGAAGGATGAAACTGACCCTGAGGATCGGTTTGACGTACAGATATGGGATCGGGAGTCAGATACCTTCGTTATCAATGATTATGACAAGGGGACTTACATTCTCATCTCTGGATTGCTACTTAAGAACCCCAAGTTCGATCTAGTTCGATGGTATCAAGTTGCGAGCCAAGGGCTTCGTGGATACAGTCAGGACACTCACCTACTACCTGGAACGATTCCAGATGAGGATATTAACTTGGGAGTTGATTCTGAAGCCCCGGGGCAGCAGCCACTTGCTGAGAGCGTCAACAATGGCGACTTTGACGATTTGCCAGCCCTGCAATCGATCAGCTGCTCTGATAGCTCAGATACGAGCTCGGATGACCTACCTTACCCCGCAGAATTGGACTTCTCGGATTCAGACGAGCCCTACGAGTCTAATGACCCAGAAACTGGAGATGCTCTTTCAGGCGTCATTGTAGATGCGCTGTTACGAGGAAACTCGTACCCCGGTGACCCGATGAGTAGAAATTGGGTTGGGATTCGTTTCGAGGCGCTCAGAATCGACTCTGAGAGCTACCAGATCTTTGACCACCTCAGGAGCGAAGTAGTTTCGATTCCAGTTGAACTGCTTCGTAATCCTTCGTTCAACATTGGTCTTTGGTACGCTGAGGTTTGCGCCTCGAGAACGGAAGGTTTAGACCTCGAAAGAGCAATAGTGAGGTGGCTTGATGGGCGAGACGTCCACTCAACTCTCCTAGGACGAGGTTTCGAGCGCAGACTCGAGTTTTCGCTCAATCTGAGTGCTGCCAATCTTGAGAACGATGAGGTCGATGACTTGGCCAGATTTGATCGATTTCTGGTGCTTAGAGACCCCAGATCGAGTGAGTACTTGCTTGTAACTGACAGGGCTCATGCAACAGTACGCACCTTGCGAAGTGCAGATGCTGAGGACCCCAACTTCGATATTAATCGCTGGTACGAGCAGGAGGGCGCATTTGAGCGATATAGGCACATCCTCCTTGATGAAACTGAGTTCTTTGAGCCTCCTAGACTGTTTGGCGATGCAGAGACGCAAGCCTATGCCCAAACTGCCTCAAATCATCGAGCTTGGGATCGTGTGTTACCCATGATACCAAGGATGCGGAAATCGCTGGCGAAACTCGCTCAGGATCGTCGTGAGATTCATGAACTGATGAATGAACTTAGAGGGGACTTAATTGTCTCTGGGATTCAAGTTCCATCGTCGTCCTTTCCCGCCTTGCAAAGGAACGCTTCTGCTCTTAAGACCAAGGCAATTTTGGTGCCAAAACCTTTGGTAGTTGTGGCAGATGTCAACGGACATCCAACTCGTGCTCTTCTAGACTCTGGATCGCTTGGAGACTTTGTCTCAGCGACTCTGGTTGATCAGTTGAAGGTTAAACCGCAACATTTAGACCGACCACTTGACTTACAGCTCGCCGTTCAGGGATCACGATCCAAGGTGAACTCAACAGTCAAATTGCAAGTCAAGTATCAGAGTATCGATGAGGAACGTACCTTCTATGTTGTGAATATCAGCAACTACGACCTGATACTAGGTACGCCTTTCATGTACCAGCACCAGGTCTGCATCGGCCTCAACCCAGCTCGAGTGGTCATCGGAAGTTCAGAATCGAAGGAAATACCGCCAGGTACCGATACCAAGCCAGTACTAAGCGGTTTGGACTTTGACTCGCCTCAAATTGCGAATGCACGGAAACATCTTGAGGAATTAGCTGAGCCGCTATGCAAAGATGTAGAAGAGACAGGCTTACCTCCACTTCGAGCAATTAACCACACTATCCCTTTGATAGACGAGTCTGCTGTCTATCATTGGAGACCCTCGCGATGCCCCGACATGTTTCGTGAGCAGTGGGCTCAGAAACGAGACACCTACCTGAGATCTGGACGATGGGAGATGACTACAGCGGGCAATACTGTCCCGATGTTGTTAATTCCAAAGCCGAAGAAAGACAAGCCGGAATTACGCACAGTTTTCGATCTTAGAGAAAGGAATCGAAACACTAGGAAGATGACATCTCCGCTGCCTGATATTGAGGGCATTTTACGACGGGTGACTCGAAAGCCGTACCGATCTGCGTTAGACTTGAAGTCTGCGTATGAGCAGATTAGAATCGTACCTGAGCACGTTTCCAGGACGGCTGTTACGACCCCCGATGGCAACATAGTCAGTCATGTCATTCAACAGGGAGATTGTAACGCTCCGGCGACGTACCAAGCTCTCATGAACCATATATTCTCCCCCTATCTTGGTGTGTTCATGGATGTGTATCTCGACGACATCATCATCTATTCTGATACGCTCGAGGATCACATCGAGCATGTCAGAAAGATTCTGGAGGTACTGAAGCGAGAGAGCTTGTACCTGAGCAAAGGCAAGCTTCGCTTCATCGCTCATGAGCTCGAGATTTTGGGACATATCATCGACGATGAAGGTATCCAAATGGATCCGCACAAAGTCGATTCCGTCCTGAAATGGAAAACACCTACCAATCGAGACCTTCTCCGTGGATTCCTAGGCTCCGTTGGCTATCTTGCAGATGACATTCCCGGTGTTCGGGTACCTATGGGTGTACTCAGCGCGATCACAGGAGACACTGTACCCTTTCGTTGGACCTACACTGAACAGCGAGCATTCGAAGAAGTTAAACAACTTGTTCATGACTCGCGTGAGCACCACAGAGTGCCATTGTCGTACGAGAAGAACGCTCCTCCCATCTGGCTGGTCACAGATGGTTGCGCTACGGGGATATCTGGAGTCGTTTGCCAGGGTACCAGCTGGAAGAACGCGAAGGTTGCAGCCTTCTACTCAGCTAAGTTAAACCCGGCTCAACGGAATTACCCAACGCACGAAATTGAAATGCTTGCTGGAGTCGAGACCATGCTACGGTTCCGTGACATCCTCCAGGGTGCCAAGTTCACCTGGGTAACGGATCACAAAGGACTAACTCACCTTCTGAACCAGAGGGAGCTCTCGGGCCGCCAAGCTCGATGGATGGAAAAGATCGGTACCTTTGATTTTACGGTCGAGTACGTACCTGGTGTCGATAACGTACTTGCGGATGCTCTATCTCGCATCTATGCAAATGACTCTTCAGGAACTGTTTGTGCACGAAGCGAGTATACGTACCATGATGTCATTAACGACGATGTCATCCCAGTGACCGACCCTCCCATGCCTGTGTTCGCAGGGATTGAAGCTTTAGCCGTTTCGCCTCAAGCTCCTGTTCGCCGAAGTTCTCGGCTCAAAGCACTTGATGAGGCAAAGCTAGCTCAGCCAAAACCCGCAGGGAAACCTCCGAGACAGGCTAAGAGTCGTCCAAAGAGACCTGTTCTTGATGACCGACAAGAACGAGGGGAGGGCGGGAGCGGTGACTCACAAATCATCAGCCCTCGTGTACAAACGAACCAGTATGCTGTACAAAGCAACCACGATGCCCAAACTGAGATCGACGATGTACAAAGTGAGCGTACAAACGTCGCTGTACAAAACGAGTGTACAAACGTTGCTGATGTACAAACAACTGAAGCAACAATCGACTCAGACGAAACCACTTTTGTACCACTGCCCGATGCATCACTGCTACACATTGTATCTTCGAGTACTGGAGCTGAAGGGATTGACTTCTTAGATGAAATCAAGCGACTCTACATTAAGGATCCCGTTTTCAAGTCTGTAATCGAGAAACCTGCCGAGTTTCGGAACTTCAAGGTTGAAAATGGACTCCTTTATCTTGTAGACAACGGCAAGTCACTTCTAGCCATTCCTAAGGGACTCATCGGACGAAGAACTGCTAGAGAACTTGTGATTTCAGAAGCACATCTTGTTTTGGCTCATCTTGGCGCGCGTAAGACGATAACTTACCTGCGAGATCACGTCTACTGGAAAGACTTGGTCTCAGATGTTAAGGTGTTCTGCGACACCTGCCCAACGTGCAAGCAGAACAAGCCAGATAACCAGAGACCGTACGGCTTGCTGAACCCATTACCGGTGCCTCTGTATCCTTGGGACTCGATTGGAGTTGATTTCGTGGGCCCTTTCCCCGATTCTTCGAACCGCGATGGTACATTTGACAATATCACTGTCATAATCGATCACTTTACTTCTATGGTCCATCTGGTGCCATCTAGGATCGATTACAACGCGAAACAAGTCGCTGAACTAATGTTTGAGTGCGTCTACAAACTACACGGCCTACCTCGAAGCATAGTGTCCGATCGGGACGTTTTATTCACCAGTACGTTCTGGAAGCGGCTCAACGACCTTATTGGCCCCAAGTTGAAGATGTCGAGTGCTTATCACCCCGAAACGGACGGAGCCACTGAAAGAGCGAATCGTACACTTGTACAGATGCTCCGTGAGCTTGTGAACGAAAAGCAAACTGACTGGGTTCACAAATTACCTGCTATCGAGTTTGCTCTTAACTCGGCGTCGTCTGAAACGACAGGATTTTCCCCATTCTTCTTGAATACTGGCCGAATGCCCAGATCGATGATTTGGAACTCTGCTCCTTCATCCGAATTCCCCGCTGTCCGAAATTTCGCTCTACAGCGAAAGCTTGCGCTCATGTCTGCGCATGACAGTATAATTGCTGCTCGGGTGAAGCAGGTACGCGATGCGAACAGTAAAAGACGCCCTGCACCATTCAAAGTCCATGATTTGGTCTATCTCTCTACTAAGAACATCTCATTCCCAAAAGGACTCGCTCGAAAGCTGGTCCCTCGATATATTGGACCTTATCGCATCACAGAGGACTTTGGGAATCAGTCCTATCGCTTAGATCTCTCCCCTTCTCTCAAACGGCGTGGTATTCATGATGTGTTTCACGCCGCATTACTCCGAATTCATGTGGCCAATGATGATCGCTTGTTTCCTGGAAGACTCGATGAGCAGATCGTGCCAGAAGCTGACACTTCGGAACAAGAATGGGCTGTTGATCGGCTCATTTCACACTCGGGTTCTGGCCAAGAATCTATCTTTGAAGTCAGATGGAAAGCCGGTGACATCACATGGCTTCCCTACCACGAGATATCCCACCTCCCAGCCTTGGATGCTTATTTGGAGGTATTGGGAGTGCCTGACATCAACCAGCTGCCCAATGGAAAGGGTTCTCCGCCTCTCGAGGCAGTCCGAGGTCCGCGTGATTGATCACAACGTCCGATCTCGCCTCACTTTCTCTAATAATTTTTTCTATTTTTCCGAATTTTGTCATTCATTTCTTGTCATGTTTCCACTGCTCCTTTCGTCTCTGTGTCACCTATATAACCTTCTCTTTCTCCTTCGTTTTTTCGATCTCATTCTCTCTTTCTCTGTTTTTTCGGACTTCACTTTCGTTCCCATCAGTTCCCACTGCTTCCGACCCAACTCGCGTCGCCTCACCACTCGTTATATGGCACCCTCCTCCAATCCCTATCAAAACACCCCCCAACCGCTCCCCAAACCTCATCCTACCATAGCCAAACTCTCCGATCAACTTTTCGTATTCACTTTCAACGACGAGCCCGGCCGCCCCCGCGAGAATCTCATCACAGCCGCAGAGATTGCCGAATGTATCAAACTCGACGGCCTCTTACGGCAGGGCCAATCTCCCAAGCGATGGCACTACCTCTACCCTACCATCGCCTATCATTTCAATCACGACAATACCCTTGACCACCGTCGGTTTATCGAGTACAACCCGGAAACCGACGTCTTCACTCACACCGATTCTCCTCGTCCTTCCTTTGAAGATTTCGGCATCAGGCCCGAACACGTATCTGGCAGTCGCCAACCTAATAACTCCCTAATTACGGACCGTTCTCAGGAGAAGGTCGTCTTCGGCGCGCTCATCGACTCCATACAGCGCAAGAAGGGCTCCAATGATCCCGAAGGCTCAAAGAAGCGTCGTCGCGTTGAGCGCGAACTCCATTCCTCATCGTCCACACCCATTCATTCGATTCCCAGTACCCCCCTCCCTGTCAATCCCGCGTTAGGTCGTTCCCCAGTTCCCACCGTTCCCACCGTTCCCACGGACGAGTCCAACAGCTCGTCTACCACTCAGAGTGGCACCTCCTCTGGGGTAATGGACACCGCTTAGTGTGCTATTCCTTCTGAATAGCAGGAGGGCGTATGTAGCGATTCGGATTAACTTCGTCGATACCCTCTTTGATGACTCTGACTTTATTTGTCTTCTTTGTTTGTATGTCTTTCACTTTTGTTTGTTTTCAAGGACTTAGATACACGACAGATTCTCAGATATACCATACGTAGTACGTAGTCGGATCTTTAGTGCAATCGAACCCCCCACCGTGTTAAACCGTCTATTCTCGACTGTGCTCAGTGTGCCGATACCTGAGAGTCGACGCTCACAGCCACGACATCTCGCTATCGTCACACGTCGGCTGCAGTGTTTGGCACGGTCGCGTTGGAACCAAACAAAAAAGTGATTGCTGGCTTCCGAGTTGACGAGCTGCCAATTCACCAGTCCAGCCATTGCCTGCCTCATGCTGTCCTCCGTCAGAGGCAGCGCAGGCCTTCTACGGTCATGCATCTCCCCCCTTTCAAAACCGTGCTCGCTGTCCTCGACGGTCTCGCGCAGCCTCCCCACCCCGCTGGCACGACACACCACCGTCCTTCCGAGCCGGACCTACGCGACAGAAATTTGGAAGAACACAACCAACTCGGACATAGAGAAAGCCCTGTCCCGCACTGAAAATATTTTCAAGACTTACAAGCCCATTACGCCTGGTATTCGACATCTCAAGCGGCCACTGAGCCCCCATTTGTACAAGGGACGACCCATTCGCATGCTCACCATTCCGAAGAGGAAGAAGGGTGGACGAAATGCAGACGGCCACATCACCGTGCGGCATCGTGGAGGAGGCCACAAGCAGCGTATACGGACGCTCGACTTTCTGCGAATGACACCGGGCGTTCACGACGTTGTTCGTATCGAATACGACCCTGGACGTTCCGCACACATTGCGCTGCTACGAAACCGGGACCCCAACGCGGAGGGGACTGAAAAGTGGAGTTATGTCGTCGCTACGGAGGGTATGCGAGCTGGAGACCAGGTGCAGAGTTTCCGACAGGGTATTCCGGAGGGGTTCATCCCTGGGTTCGAGTCGCCGACGGAGGCTGCAGACCTGGAAGCCAGTGAAGGAGAGGACGCTTCGTCGCATTCCTTGGCCCTCGGTATCCTCCGTTCCATGACCCTCTTGCCTGGAAACGTCCTTCCTCTCAAACTCATCCCACCGGGAACCGTCATCAACTCGGTTTCCCTCAAGCCCGAAGGTCCCGCGATCCTCGTCCGTTCAGCTGGAACTTTCGCTCAGGTCGTCTCCCATGAAGAAAATGGCCGCTACGTTCACGTACGTCTTCAAAGCGGTGAAGTGCGCAAGGTTCTCCGCGAGTGCTCCGCCACTATTGGCAAGGTTAGCAATCCTCTCTGGAAGAAGCGCTCCTTGGGTAAGGCCGGTCGTGCACGATGGCTCGGTCGCCGCCCGAGTGTTCGTGGTGTTGCTATGAACGCGTAAGTTCGTTCTGTCCAATCGAAACGTTTATATACTAATTGATTCTACTAGTTGTGACCATCCTCATGGTGGTGGACGAGGTAAATCCAAGTCCAACAAGCATCCTGTGTCTATTTGGGGTTGGGGCACCAAGGGTACCAGGACGAGGAGACCTGGACCCAAGGGACCGAAGAACAGCAACAAGATGGTCGTCCGTGAGAGGCCTAGGGGCAAGGAAAAGAGGGCTAGCTAGACGCGATATTGTCATTCTCATACTGCATAATCCATTTAATCGTACATCCTATACCTCCACTGCTCATCTATCCGCTTTCTTCCTCGTCCTCTTCCTCTTCCTCGTTTTCACCCTTCGGTGGTGGTTCCTTCGTCAATTCTGCCTTGCCAACTCTGTCCCTCCACACAGTGAGATCTTCTCCGACGAAAGTTTTTGCCTCCGAGATGGCGGCTTGGAGATTTCGATAAAATGTTTTCTGGTCGCCTTGTTCCACAGGAACTGTGTGGGTTTTCTTGGCCTCTAGACCGGACACGTCTACATTGTTTGGAGGATTAAGCTCATAGCTGATTGTGATCGCAGACGTTGGCATTGTCGATGAAGGCATTGGGCAACCTGAGCAGTTGTTTGGGCCTGTTGATTTCCCCGATCTCCCGCCAATCACGGGACGCTGAACTGAAATGTCCGGGCTTGCTTTGACACCGCCCCGGATTCCGAATTAATTTTGATGCCTCGTTTTTCGTTGGTTTTTTTCTTCTCACCTCTTGACTACCACCATCTCCTGCTCTCTTTCAATGCCTTGCTCTTTCCCTTCACTTTAACGGCAAGGGTTTTCACGAGCCCTTGCCGTTACATGATTTAGAAATTGAAGCGACTCCTTACTAGAAGAACGATAGAAGACTCGGGCAACTAGACGATACCCTATAGACGACGACTCAAGAACACAGAACGAACTGTTATACTGTACTTTTCAAGGGGTTCCAAAGCTATACATTACCAAGCTCTCGAAGGGACGATCATGGCCTCTCTGGCGCCCACAGCTACCCTCCCGCCTCTCGGTCGATTGTTATCGACACCAGGCCAGACGGTCCTCTATGCTCTGCGGAACCTACACTCGGTCTACTTCCCTCACCAACCATGCACCATTCTCTCTCAAAAGAAACTGTCCACCTCTACTCGGAAGGGCGACGAAACACCGTTCATCGACTCCGGTTATGCCTCCGCCGAAGAAGAAGACGATAACGACGACGACGTTGATCACGGACGCACCTCGCTGTCCACAGCCTCCATCCCCAACACGTTTGCAACACCGCCAGGCGCAGACAACTCCGACGAGGACGCACGGGAAGTCCTCCGAGCTGATCCCTTCGAACGTGCGTTTGCCATCAAATGGCTTACAGGGTTCATCTCCCGTGCCGAGGTTTGGGTCGCAGAGGAGGAAGAGGACTCTGTGGAGGGGATTTTGCGCTCTGACCTCCTTGAAGCTTCGACTGTTATCCTCTCTGCTTTTTCGGGGGACGATGACGAGGCCGAGGTTGATATTACGAGAACCTTCACTTTTGCGGTGGGTCAAGAGGAGGATGAGGGCAGCACAAAGATACACGTGGAACTTAATGACGCGCCGATAAGCAGTGAGGACCATACCTCTGTCGGGTTGCAGAGTTGGGGGAGCTGTATTTTGTTTGCTGAGAAGCTCTGCGCTTCCAAGGATGTTTACCTCTCCGATCCGCGTTCGTTGGGTACTTCCGGTACGAAGCCGCTTAGAATCCTAGAACTTGGAGCAGGCACGGGTATGCTGAGCATCGTCACTGCCAAACTGCTTCAAGGATCCATATCGACGCAGCTTCAACCGCAACTCGAAATTGTCGCGACGGATTACCACCCCGACGTCCTCGCCAACTTGAGGAAGAACATCGAAACCAACTTCCCCTCTCCTTCCCAGGCGATTAAAGTGGATGTGTTGGATTGGGAATCCCCAGAGACAGATCGAGCTCCGTTTGACGAACCTTTCGATATCATACTCGCAGCAGACGTCGTATACCACCCCGAACACGCCAAATGGATCGAAGCCTGCGTTTCGAAGCTCCTCCGCGAGCACGGAGTGTTTTGGATGTTCATGGCGATTAGAGGTTCGGGGAGGCATGAGGGGCTGGATAAGATCGTTGATGCGACGTTTGTGTCCAAGGAAGTGGCTCTAGAAGAAAAGGGGCAACGCGGGGACGTGCATGGTCGGCTTGTGGTTGTGGAGCAGGAAGATATACAGAGGCAGGGTGGTGTGGGGAGGGCTGATGAGAATTGTTATAAGCTTTCGAAAATCTGCTGGATGTAGCTTTGGGCTTTCGACTTGAGCTTTTGGGACTACAACTTGACCCTTTGTATGACAAGCGATTTCATGTGAGACTATCAGTTTTCATATTTACTGTACAAGTTCTTCGAGCCCGAGCCCTGGCCCGTGTGCTTTGATGCGAATGTGAACGAAAAGTTAGGTTTATAACTTTGCTGATTCGAGAACGATAGTACGTGACGGCGTCACATCACATGTGGCAGCCACATCACTCTCAGCTGTCAGTGTTTCTCAACCTCCACCACCATGACAGATCGCCAGCTTCGCTCTGCAAGAAATCTCGAGGCGAACGCTCCCGAAGATGTTATTCAAGTTAATTGGGCGTTTCTGCGGGGAGACTATGTCGAGTCGGTGGAGATATCACGCTCCCAATTCACCGCGCAAGTGAGGACACTTCGAAAGCTGTTCGCCCAGGAGCTTCTTGAGCTCTTTCTGTTCAAGACTTTAGTGGGCGCACAGATGAAGTTCTTCCAGGCACAGATCAAGTTCTTCCAGGTGATTTTCCTTTCTTTCGCTTCGTTTTCTCTTCTCATTGACGCCTCGCCTGTTGAAAGCCTCCACGTACGGCCGCTGAAGAGACCCTCGAACCCGGCTTTTCGTGGGCCGAAAAGAAATTAACGCGCATTCTCCCAATAGAGTCGTTGTCGGATTTCATATCCGAGACTGTCAAGGACCGAGACCTTGTTCATCTCGTTATCAGTGCTGATAAAGATGTTGACGATGATGTTGACGATGATGTCAACGAACTCCCTGCGTTTCAACGTACGTCGCCAGCAGTATTCTCCCTGATCCACTTCCTGAGTCCCCTTCTTTCCCCAGGATACAAAAAAATTGTCCGTACACGCGGGCCATCCCCCAATATAGCCGCAGAGTCGACTGAGTATTCAAAACTCCAGAATGACCCTGCTACCGCTATCCATGATGGGCGTCTGTCCAGGGTTGCCCCTCCCCTCGAGATATTCCACTTCGTCTTTCGCCTCTTTACCCACCTACTTCGCGATGCTTCCCACCAGCCTTCACAATCCGACATNATGGGTGTTCAAGAGCTGTTTCAGTACAACCGCGTCGTCGTCCCTGAGGAGACTCGGAATGCANAACTTCTGCCAATNTTCGCCAGATTGTTGGGATGTGCCATTGGAACGTATTCCAACCCTGATGGTACGGCACCTGACGGNATGTACACCATCTCCATCGATGGCATGACNCTNCCTGCCCTCGTAATTGAACTCAAGGACGAGCTCGGTGATGGAGAGTGTGATCCCAGCACCCAAGCCGGTCATTCCATGAGACGCGCCTGGATCCAGGACGATGTAAGGGTCCTTAACGCCTCCTTGTATCAGCCTTGTTATTTTAATCTTTTCTAGGAACGAAAGCGCGTTCGGGAAAAATGCTGCTGCCCAACGTTCCTTTTGGCAGGCGGCGGCCCATGGATCACGGTCATGGGTGCCGTCATGACCGACAAAGTAATCGTGCAACGGCTCACGGACATGCTGTGGTTGGTCGATTCATCCACTGAGGAGGCCAAGCGTGTCTACCATGCNGCACGAGNATNCTCTGCANTGCGACTCTGCCTTCACAAGCTNAAGACGTACTANGAGGACATCNCGAAAAATNACAAGATTCCGCCTCTCAAAGATTCCTTCCACCCNCGNTTCTTCCCGGATCCCACCCACTACATNGACCGCACNACGTCNGACACNGTTGAGTTCACCTACNTCNAGCCCCTTGNACAGTNTGAGGNTTGCGNCACATTCCTCGCTCAAACGAACGCCGCTCAGGAAAAGGTGGTTGTGAAATTTGTTTCGAGGTACGGNGTGGAAGTACACGATTTTTTAGCNGAGAAAGGANACGCGCCCCGTCTCCGCTACCATGGTAGCCTCGACGCCAACAACGGGGATGGGCCATTCTCGGAACAACCCGACAGTGCGCTCGAACGGGGCATAGGTCAATCATTGGATGGTTTGTTCATGGGGCCCTTGAAAATGGTGGTCATGGATCTCATCACACCGTCTCCCGACACTTTTCAACCATCCGATCTCCGCCGTGGGCAAGTTCAAGATGTCCTTCGCATTCTTCATTCGGCCGGGTACGTTTTTGGCGACCTACGCTCTCCAAATGTTTTGTTCGACATTCAGGGCAAAGTGAAGTTTATCGACTTTAACTGGACTGGTCGATACAACGTTGGGGAGCTGGATGACGGGGGCCTGGTGCCTGAAGACGTGCAGCGGCAGATTAACGAGTTCGCTGCCAAGGCTGCTAATAGGAGAGGTGGTAATGGAGGCGCAGGCGGAGAAATGGCGCTTGTGGCTGAGGAAAGATACGCTCACTATCCTTGTAACATAAACCAGAAAATTAAGTGGCACGATAACGTAGGGCCAATGAAGCCGATACGCCCAGAACATGATTGGTTCATGGTCAATCGGCTCTGGTTAGATGAATTGTAGCACTTTGGATTGTACAGTGGTTTTATACTTGTCATGATACAGAAACCAATTTCATTGTCGCGTATATGCTGAACGAACCCATTGATGTCCCAATTTGGAAGTTCGGCAATTCTTGCCACCTCGTTCAGCCACCGGCGAGCTCGATCCTGCATATTGGTTCAAGTTGAGTAATTTCCAACCTCTGATTTTTGAATCTTATACCTACAAGAATTCAGCATGTAAAGACTTAATCTTGAGCCGAAGGAGCAAGGTAGGTAGGGGACGGGCGGGCGTCGAGCGGAGTGTTTTCGGATTGATGCCAACGGAATGATCTTGAAATTTGTCTACCAACTACATGATGACATCCCTTATCAACGCTGCTCCTTTGTTAGTGTACAGGTCTAGTCCCTTGAGGCGGCGCAGCGGACCCTGAACAATTCCATCGGAAATTCGAAGCCCCACTGCACGAGGCTTGCCCCGGTCCTCCGAGTCATCCTTGGTCATTGCCCTCCCTTCGACTAGCTCCCAGCCTACTCAGCTGCTGTATCCGCGAAATTTTTACCTTCCTGTAAAACGAACGAGGGGACGAGAGGGCAGAGGAGCGGAGCAGCGAGCGGAGTGCGGAGTGCTATCGGAGATTGATGGAAATGGAATGTTCATTTGTTGGCTGGTCCATACAAAATGATAGGGTCCTTTATCAATAGCGCATTTATACAAAGTGGTTTGCCTCGTGTACTTCTCTGACTCATGACTCTCCGCAGCGGACCCTGAAATCTTCTATCGGAATTTTGACAGAGTGTTTGCCCCCGTCCCCCAAATCGAACCGTCCGCTCCCTCGACTCAATACTTTCCTGTAGATGTGTCTGACCCCATTCTCGGGTGGGCCGTCTGCGAGGCATGTAAGCTACCGTGCCTCCTACCTCTCTTTTTTCGAGTGTAGTCTGTCTGCGTCTGGTTCAGTCGAGTATAGCTCAAGCCTGGGGAAGTGGAAGTTGTCGGAGGTATCTCGGATGACAAAAAAATGTGGAACTGGGCTGAGCGAGCGGTGTGGCAATTGCCTCCGTGGCGGGCTGACCGACGCCGTCCATGTGGTCTGTGTTCACAACCAAATTTGGAACTTTCGCACGTACACAGGCTTTCCGTTCTTGGTAAACATGGTCCCCGATAGTTGTTTCGAGTCAATAGGTTGAATAAAGTGGGGCATTGACAGTGGCTCGAACTCCCACTGGTCAGAGAATTTATTCGGGACTGGATGCAGCCCCGGGCCTTTCGCCAGTCTCGGCATTCCTACATACCTTTGGACATGACCATTCACCCACCCGTTATAATGCGGCGGCGTCGTCGAGTACACAATATCGCTTCTAAATAGTGGTCTAATTTCCTTTTCTACCTATGTGTCCTACCCATACAACCGTAATAATACAATTTTCTGTAATTCAATCCAAACTGGGCCTTCCCGACGCCAAGCTGAGACGGCGTCGGGAAGTGCGGGCAGTGTCGGGCGGCGTGCGTCATCAAAAAGAGAAACGACGTGAAAATGTGGAAGTGGGCGGAAAATGTGGAAGTCGCTGACTCCCACATCCACAGACCTTGTCAGGACTCGGTTCAGTTAGAGGTTCGGTTGATGTCTGATGTCATTCAAACTGATCCGGACCTTGGTATTCCCCCGATGATGCTTTTCTCAGTAGACCAAGTCCATCAGACATTTCTAATGCGCGCGTAGATAAGCAATCAAAATGTTAAGAACCTTAGGTGACCTTGGCCCTAGAGCTATGTTTTTGCGATCAGTGAATTTCCAGAAGAAAGTTCCGGACCGGTGGACTTTTCCAACGGAACGGAGTGCGCAAAACGAAAGGCTGGGCCGTTGAGATAGCTTCCCCCGTACTCTCCGGCGGATGGTCCTGGCTCGTAGCTCAACCTGGCTTACCGCCGTCATCACAGATGAATACCGCGGCTTGAGCCTCGGGAGTCGGGCAAATATAAATTTATCGGGGCGCGCTCTTGAACGCCGCCAAAAAAATTCACGGATTGGACGGACGGCGGAGAAAAAAAATTTCACTAGACCCTGACTAGGGAACGATGGTAGCCAACACTACACGCTGGTCACTGCGATGAACGAGCGCAAAGAAGCGTTTGCGACCGCCCAATCTGAGGACGAACAATGGCAGAGCGAGCGGAAGCTCCGATGTGAGGACCCCAGATCTCTGATGCACCGCCGGAGCCATCTCAGGGCCTGGGCCGCCCGGCGACTGTGGTGTACGCACACGCGCGAACCACCGGTGGAAGGGCCGCACGCCTTCACCGAGCGCCCACACGCTTCCAAAAACGGTAGCGCCCAATTCTCACGCACCTATGAAAACCCAAAATAGGACGAGTACTACACTTGAGATGTAGAGAAGTCGCCAAGCCGTCGGGGGTATAAAAGCTGGTGGGGCTTGAAGACGCTTGTTCAACTCTCGCCACTACAGCCCACCCAACACAACCACTACTTCTCTACCCCAGCACCTACTACTACTACTATCAGATATTATGTCTTCCTCCCAGCAGACCAGTTCCCCCGTCTTTGTTGATCCCACCATCACTCCGAAGGAGAGGTCCGACGCTGGCCCGGTACGTGCTTTCTTTACTTTATTCTCTAGGAAATGGGAGTCTAACAATTAGCGCAGGCTTTGTACTCGGTCAACGAGCGAGTCAAGGTTCTCAAGGATTATGTCGGCGTTGATTTCACGGTGCATGTCGATTCTGAGCCCCTTGTTAGGGCGGTTTATTTGAAGCGGGGTGCTTCTTGGAACCCGGTAAGTGTCTATCGATATTTCTCTTCGCTGATATGTAGGCTCATGTAGTCTCGTTTTTAGCAAGTTCAGTGGGCTTATAATTTATTGTTGATCGACGGGTCTGAGGTCCGAGGCGTTCCCGAGGACCACCTCGTCCCTATCTAGAGCTAGCATACTTTACCGAGTGCGCTGTTGCTGCTCCCTGTGGTCATCTATGACTGCCTTTTCTTTCTTTCTCGCATTCCGATGCCTTGTATTACTACACCCGCTGTCCGCTATCGTTGCTTTCGTGTTGTCCAATCGCTTTCATGTTTTCGCATTTTGTGCATTTTTACCAGATAGAGCCACGCATTCTATTTGTCACGAAAAGTTTACGACCTTTCATGTATATACCTAGCGCACGTCCACGCGCTTAGAAAATGTAGAACGTTGCGATCTCGCTTTCAATTTCATCTTTGTGACCTCCCAAGCTCTTCCCTGAGTCTCGAGAACCCGAAATTTCACAAGTCAAGGCGGTCCACAATTCAGCGGTCGGAATCCGGAGTCCCCGGCACCTCAATATTTTGGGGTGTTGAAGCTCAAGTTGTCTTGATTTGGGAGTCAAAAGCCAGGGTCCAGTGAGTGAAATGCCGCCGGGCGCAACGAAACAAAGTAAGTTATTAGCCGGTACAATGTCATTAATCACACAATCACACACGATCGGTTTCTGCGTTTCTAAGAACCCCGTACGCTGGCGTGCCCTCGTAGAAGCGGTAGTACAATGCTGGGTTGGACCTTCGCTCGTTAAGCGAAATGAACGTGGTCGCAAAGTAATCGCAACGGTGAGTGGCTACCCATAGAATCCCAAATACGGAGTGGTTTTTTGTAGGGTATATAAGCTCTGGAGCACCAGACCTCCCTTTTCTTCAAATATTCCCCAAAGCCTCTCCCTAGCGGACTAGCTTTGCAGCCCTCGCCTCTCGCTCCACACATACTACTCCCCACCTACTACTCACATCACTATCAATCATTATGCCGAGCGGTTATATCCCCCCCAACCGGTTCTCTGCTGGCGATGTCGTCACTCTGGCCTCTACTTACACGCCTGAGGGCCAGACTTTCAAAGTGCCCGAGGGCACTACTGGGGTGATCAGGGTCAAGTTCTGGTCCGAGCTCAGGGTAAGAGACTTTCACCTCTTTTTAACAACTCTCTCTGACATGATCTCCCGTTCCCTTTGGAATTGCAGACCATGTGGGTTTATGATATCGAGGACGAGAAGAAGAAGACCCACTGTGCCATTCCACAGAATATCCTTGCACTTGTCTCGGCGGGCAATGGGTCCGACACTGAGGGCTCTGAGAGTTCTCGCAGTTCGTTTGAAGTCGCTCAGACTTCGTGACTTTTGGGTGCACCCCCTCGCTACCCTCATCATCCATTCTCGTATTTGCTTGTATTTTTTTCCCTTTCTTTCAACCATTCTTCTCATAAACCAATACATAATTCCATACCTCACGCATTTTGATATCTCTGCCTCCGAGTTCAATATCTTCACGTATCTAGAACTGTGCTTATGACTTGAGTACTGCATCTCTTTATTGGTCTCGGACGTGCTACTTCATATAAAACTAGAATAAAACCCATTTCACCTTTCCCCAACGTGATATAAGACCTCCCAAGGCCTCCGAAAGCGAGTGATCGCATGAAGGCGCGCGCTTACTAGTAGCCGACAAGATAAGATTCGCGCTGAATCTAATCAGTTGCCAAAGGAGGACGACCCCTATCTCATGGGCTGACGAGGATCTATCTAATAGAATTAACAGAGATAAGGGTATACATAACGCTAAAACAGTATGAAGAGAATCGCGGAGCGGATCTTCAGTCCGAATCTGACCCAGAGCCCTCACCATCGTCATCATCATCGTCTGTGCCGATGGCGGTGAGTCAACGAAAGGAGAAGCGGGGAGAGATATGTCGAACGTACCGTGTGCGATGTCGTCGTTAGAGATCGCGTTCTGCGCTTTAGCTTTGCGGATCGCGTCTTGCACTGCGGTATCGTCCGATGATATGATGTCTAGCACTGTGAATCCGTTCTTATCCTTCAATCTGCCATCACGAAAGGATAAGCTTGAGCCAAAAACGGGAGTTCGGAAAGGGTGCGTACGTTGTATCCGCGCCCGCATCTAGTAGACTGTTCACAATATGCAGTCTCAGCTCGGGATCCTCCAATTGTACCGCCAAGTGTAGGGGCGTTGCCTTGTCGATTCGGTTTATTGGGTCGACATCACACTCTTCGTGAGACAGAATGTGTTCAAGAACATCCACTGAGCCGTGCATCACGCTAGGAAAGGGTCATCTACTGAGAACCAATGCCTAGATTCTGACAACTTACGCGTTATGAAGTGCTGCACGTCGAAATCGGAGTGCTCATTAGCGACGCGTTCCCCATCACCTCCCCGCAGTCACATACGTGTATTTCCTAGACTATGATAGACTATCGGTTATCAACTGAAGAATGGCTTCACAATGAGATCACATACCCATCCTGGCAGTTAATATCAAATTCCCCGTCGTCAAATATTTCGAGCAGCAACTCCTCGTTATCGGATCGCGCTGCGGCGAGCAATCTCTCGTCTAACTGTATTGAGCTTGCTGTGTATGGAGGCGCGACCGTTGCAGAAGCGACTCACTGTTGTTTGCGCCTCTGACTTCGGGTTCTGGGGTGGCCATTGGGGAATGTGGGGGATGGTGAAGGAGGGAGAGAGCGAAGGATGGACCGGCCATCGCGGGGATCGCCCAATTTGGGGCCCAACTGCGGACCGAAAAGGGCAAGTGTGCAGTGTCCCTTGCCCCACGTTGCCCTGTCGCGTTTTCGATTCTCGATCGCCCTTTTTGCATTCCTCTTGCATGGCGATCCTCACCGGCTGCTTCCCCCAAATCCTGGGTTAGCGCCTCCCATTCACCCCCACCGTCTCCAGCATCTCGACATCGTCGACCACAGACATGGCACTCACAGAGACCGATATTCTCGCGATCCAGGCTACGGTGAGTGCGCTGTTAGTCGTGCTGAGAGGGTGTCGTGTGATGCTGAGCATGGACCCACCAGCCGCAATCTCACTATGATATTATCGTCGAGGGCCCAGTTTCGACTGTGGAGAGGGCCTGGATATCCATGAAAGATGGCCAGCCACAGTGGATTGTCGTCAAATCAGCCACCGTCGTCCGCAAGTTCTCCAGAGCACCTCATGATATCGTGAAAGAGCTGAGGATTTTGACAAGTCTTTCAAACCAGAACGTACGATTCTATAACAAATGATACGTGTCGACGCTCACACTTCACAGATCATCTCGGTGTTGGGTAGCTTTGAAGACGAGGACGAGGAAGTCCTCAAGCTGTACATGCCATACATCCCAATATCCCTAGCAGACCTCTTGTCGTCCCCCTTCTTCTCTCCACACCCGTTCCCCCCAACAGCCACCCCAGACGCCACTGCCAGCAGACAGCAAGAAAGGCAATTCACCACCATTGCCAGGTCCATCATCTTCCAGGTGCTCAGTGCTGTGGCGTACCTTCATGATGACTCGCGTCAAATTGCTCATCGTGACATCAAACCCGAGAACATTCTCCTCACAAAGAGCGGATGTGTCAAACTCATCGACTTTGGTGTGTGTTGGCAGGCAAACGAGCCAGACCTCGATAGGGAGGACGACATCTGGCCAGAATACGCGGGGAAACTATACTTTGAAGTCTGCACCGGGTAAGCAGAACATCCTAATTATATCCTTTGACTCTTTTAGACTCATCCTCATGACATTAGCGCATACCGTGCACCCGAGCTCCTTTTCGGAACACGGGCATACGACGCCCTGGCTGTTGACCGCTGGGGTCTGGGAGCCACATTCGCCCAATTCTTCACCCCCCTGAGACTCTCAAGCGACGATACCGACGATGACGACGACCACGACTGTGATGATGACGACGATGAGGAAGCGGAAGAGGGTCTTGATGGACACCTCCAACCATTCATCGTCCCGAAATACTTGCGAATAGGGTATCCGGGCTCGCAATGGAGTCGTGACACTCTCTTCAACGGGGACCGTGGCGAGGTTGGATTAGCGTGGAGTATATTCAAGATCTACGGGACCCCAACCCCAGATAATTGGCCTGTCAGTCGCTACCGACCATTCCTCGTTTCGTTCCTCGACTGACATATTCATGTTTTACAGGAGTTTGATGACCTGCCAGGGTCCAAGAGCGTCGTATTCAACGTCGTACCCGGCGTCGCTGTGGAACCTCTACTACCCAACCTCCCACCTTCATCTCGTACCACACCTCTACCCACCCCCCGGTCTTCCTCCGCTTCTCGTTTCTCATCATCACCATCATCATCTTCTACATCCACGAATGGGTACGGTGTAAACGGTACACGATCATCCCCCGCTCCAGCTCCACCACCACCTCCAGCACCCGAACACCTCCCACTCAAACCAGTCCCAACACCGTTCGACCTCCTCTCACGCTTCCTCGTCTACCCAACAGCATCAAGGCAAAAAGCTTCAACAGCTCTGCTACATCCGTGGATTACAGCTGACAACTTGCTCTTGCTTCCTCCGAATTACTACGACGCGGATCCTCTCTCAGCTGTTGCTTCTCCTTCTGCTTCTTCGACGACGACGGTGATGCCGCAGAGTCTTCGCAAGATCTCAAAGTACGAGTGGCAAGGCAAATCCCTGGGCGAGTGGGTACACTCGGTTTTGCTCTCGATTCCTGGTGGTAGCGGAGGGGGGAGGAGCTCGTAGTCTCTTCGAGTCAAGTCTGTCTCTTCGCATTTGGAACTGGTGAACATG
The DNA here is from genome assembly GCA_027579765.1 of Candolleomyces efflorescens. Taxonomy (NCBI): domain Eukaryota; kingdom Fungi; phylum Basidiomycota; class Agaricomycetes; order Agaricales; family Psathyrellaceae; genus Candolleomyces; species Candolleomyces efflorescens. The sequence goes on from JAMZDL010000037.1 coordinate 128,132, forward strand.
GATATCCATATGCTAAATCCCACTTTGCGTGCGATAAGGGTCATATATCCTCTCTTAGTTCAGTTTCTGTCAGGTGGTTGGTTGGTCGGTCGGTTCATGATGATTTTGTTACGCTGCATTTATAGTATAATACGAGAACAAGAAGCATGTCGATGATAATTATTAAGGAGTAATTCGCCTATTTATTTTACAATCAATCGATCTCACAAGAAGAAGAGGCAGGAATACTGTACAGTCCAAGGGGATACAAGAAGAGAAAACAGCATCAAACATGGGCGCTGGCGGTTACGAAGAAGCATTCGTAGCAGGAGGAGGTACCACCACCGGCACAGTCGTGAGCAGCTTGTGATTATCAATCGAGACACCTACGAAAAAAGGTGACGTTACCGTCAGTCAGAAGCCGTTCTTTTATCTCTTCTTCCAGCAGAACAGGAAAAGAACTTACTTCTTGTGGCATTGGACGTTTTATAAATCCCGATAAGGCGGTGACTGAGCTCAAACATGTCGTTCCTAAATGAAAAAAAAACAAGGAAGATCAGCATCACAAGCGAGGCTAGGCGAAATGAAAAAAGCCCACCTAAGCGAGATGATGATGAACTGCGCGTTCTTGGTTCGGTCTTTAATGTAGTTGGCCACGATGGAGACGTTTCTGAAGTCGAGAGCAGCATCGATTTCGTCCATGAAGTACAACGGTGTTGGCTGGAGTGAAGGTCAGACGAAGAAATTGATACCAAGATATGACTGGAGCCCACCTTGAAGACATGGAGAGCGAACACAAGGGCAAGCGAACTGAGAGTCTTCTCTCCACCAGACAGGTTCGAGATGTTCTTCCAACTCTTCTTGGGAGGCATCACACTGAAGATGATGCCCTCCGAGAATGGATCGAGACTATCCACTAGCTCAAGCTCGGCATTCCCTCCAAGCGTGATCATCTGTTTACATTAATGAGGCGAAATAGTTTCGAAAGATTGCGGTCAACATACCTGGTACATCTCTTTCAGCTTCAAAGAGATCGTGTTAAAGCCAGTCATGAACTCGTCCAGACGCTGCTTCCTCAACCCATCATAATGAGCCTTCTGGGCATCTCGCTGCTCCGTGACACGTTCGACGTCCTTGGCACGGTTATCGAATTCAGCTTCACGCTTCTTGTATTCCTTGAGGACAGTGAGATCAACTTTGGCGTTCTTGATTTTTTCTAAAGACGTCAGAGGAAAACCGGATTAGCCCAGAGTAGAATAGAGCACGACGGGAGGAACAAACCATCCAACAACTCAGTGTCAGCAACCAACTCATCGCGATTGAGGCGCCTCAGTTCTTCCGAGCTATAAACCTTCAGCTCTTGATCTTTCTTTGCCCTTGGCCTGGAAGGCCCGGCTTCACCATCAGCACCGGCTTCCTGTTCCTCGGCGCCGGGTGTGCTTCCCTCTCGTCTCTCCTCGTCTTCATCATCGCTCTCGTCGTCATCCTCGCTGAGAAAGAGCCCGAGTTAGCCAAAACACATATGAATTAGGAGAACATTACATACTCGATGTCATGGAGGCGGAGTTTGTCATGATCAGTCTGGAAGTTGTCGATAGCATGTTGGGCACCCTCGATCTCCTTGGCGAGGTCCGCCAGCTTCTGGTTGAGCTCCATCTGAAAGCGGTCGTGAGTCAATTCTTCACGTCGCTATAGAGTTGACAACCAAAAACATACCTCTTTTTTGCGGAACCCAGCAACAGCCTTCTCGGCTTCCTCAAGCTTCTCTTTCTCCTCATCCAACCTGTCTTTCTGGTTATCCAATTCGGCCTGGGCTTGGTTGACCTTCTTCGCCAACTCATCCCGGTACTGTTGCGCTTCCACGACCTCCTGGTTCAACTCGGTCAACTCTTTCTTCACCTGGGACAAGGTCGCCTCATTAGTCGTGATCGCCTGCCCTAGCCGCTTGATATCGCTCTCCGCCTTCGCTTTCGTCTCCTCAGCTTTCGAGATGGCCTTCTCAGCGAGGTCAATATAAGTTCTCTCGGCGTCGACTTTTGCCTTTTGCATCATGAGTTTGGCACCACCAATATCCATGATCTTCTGTTCGAGTGCAGCGATGGCGTTGGTGATTTCGTCCGCTTTGGCTTGAATACTTTTAAGTTTGGCCTTTTCACTCGCAATCTCTCGATCGAGAGTCTGGATCCGGTCTTGATCTGCTGCATCGGGCTGATTATGAGCTCTGTCAAAATATCAGTCAGCCACAGAAGTGCAAGGATACAAGTGTAAGACGAACTTCAGGTCCGCAACCCGCTTCTGGATCTCAGCTATCCTCGCCTTCCGAGTTGTAAGCTCCATCCCGAGCTTCTGGTACTCCATCTCTAACTCGGGCTCCCTCCTCTTCAAGGTATCGAGCTCAGCCTCTGCTTCCTGGAATTCCTTGGTCGCTTGGCTCAATTCCTGTGCACACGCAGCGGCGTCTTGCTCGTATTTCTTCAGAGTCGTAGGACTAACGGTATCGGCAGCCTGCTTGGCGCTCATGGCTCCTCTCGACGGCTGCCCTCCACCACCAGACATAGCTCCAGATGTCTCGATGATCTGACCGTCCAAGGTGACCACACGGAAGCGTCGAGCACCGAAAGCGATACGGTTAGCTTGATCGAGACCATCCGCTACGAGGGTATCGCCCAGAGCCTTGTAGAACGCCTTTCGGTACATCGGGTTCTTGGGTTTCACAAGGTCGAAAAGCCGTGGAACACCTTCTGGGGTCTGGAATGGATCCATCCTGTTTGAATTAGGCAGCTTCTCCAGGACCATGAAAGAGGCTCGACCGAGGTTGTTAGCCCGAAGGTAGTCGATGCAGATCTTGCCCTGGTCAACCGTGTCAACAACCATGTTAGACAGCGGGCCTCCAGCAGCGGTCGAAATAGCGACGTCGTATTTGCCGTCGATAGTCCCCAAAGCACCGAGTTTGCCCTGGGTAACGATGAGCAAACACTTGAAATGAATACATACAGATCCTCACATGGAATCCGTGCAGGCGACCTTGGTCCTTCAGGGCCTGAAGACCGTTGACCACAGCACCCTGGGATCGGTTCGCCGATTGGCTGGCCTTTGCTTCATCGAAGGTGTTCCTAGCAGACATAGCCTTGGATCTCCACTGGTCAAGGTTTCGTTTGGCATCCTAGAAAATGAGTGATATCAGTAAATTGGCTTTGCTATTGTCACGATTCTACTAACTTCGACTCTCCGAGAACTGTTGGCAATGTCTTGTTTCAAACGATCCTTCTTGTCCTTGAAGCCTTTTTGCTCGTTACTCTGTAATGGGCCAAGTCAGCGAAGTTGGAGCAACATCAGATTGCAAAATACACTCACCCTAGCTTCCTGTTCCCTGACAAGATCGTCGAATGTCATCTGAGCCTCATCCAATGCTTCCCTACGCTTATCAGCCCGATCTTGGAGGGTATCACGCTGGCCTTCTCGAACGTCGATAGCAGCCTTAGAAGCATCAATCTTGCTCGTCCACGGCTGGAGCTCTTTCTGCTTCTTCTGGATTTGGTCGTGGAATACCTGAGTTTTTCCTTGAAAACATGGATGAGCTCGATCGCCCGTTGTAAATCGGGAGGGATGATTAACTTACCGCGCAAGCCCTCTTGGACCTTCTCGAGCTCAGCTTCCTCCACCACAAGCGTCGCCTGATGCTCTGAAAGCTTGGCACGCTGCTTCTCTAGGGTAGCAGTAGAGTCCTTGTCGGCCTCCTCAGCGTTCCTCAACGCCTTGGTATCCTAGATGTGGAAGTTCTCATCAATGGGCGACCAACGCAATAGTGACAAGAACACACACCTCTTGAACAGCTTTCTTCAGCTTCTTGTACCGGCTCTCGGTATGCTTCTGCTTCTCCTCGAGGCCGACTACCTTCTTATCCATCTCCTTGAGATCTTTGGAACCCGTCTCAGCCACTTCCTCGATTTCCTACACGATCATGAGAAACCTAAGAAATGGCAATAATTTGGAAGCCCAGCTTACCTTGAAGACTTCCTCAATCTCTTCGTAGTGCTTTTGAAGGTCCTCAAGATGCTCGATATCCTGCTTATTTCGGGCGGTCTCGTTCTCAAGTTCTTTTGTATACTTGCCCTAGAGTTCATGATGTGAGCGCACGCTACAGAGAACAAGAAAAAAGGCGACTAACGTGGTCCTTCTCCAAAGCCGTATGCCGCTCCCACCACTTCCAGATCATATACTGGCAGAGCACAGACTGAGCCTTGATGTGGTCGTTCTTGAGCTTATAGTAGTTGATAGCTTCGCGTCGCTGTTCTTCCAAAGCAAGCTTCTCCTTCTCGACAAGCCTAAGTCGGTTCAGCTTGGACTGTCGGTCCTCCTGCAGTTGCTCCAACGTCGTAAGAGCATCATCAATGCGCTGCTTGTATGCCGAGGTGCCAATGATGTCCTCGAGGTATTCAAGAAGACCATCTTCATGCTCCGAGGGCGCCTTGGGCTTCATTTGAGCGATGGACTCGACCTCACCCTGAAGAACCGTCAGGAAACACAAAACAGAACTGGTACAAAGCCGCATGTACCTGCAAGATAAGGAAGCGGTTGTGGTCTAGGTCGATACCCCGCCCTTTGAGGAGAGCCTGGACTTCCTTGTAGCTCGAATTCTTGCCGTTGATCGTGTACTTGCTTTGATTGTTTTTGAACGCCGTTCGGGCAACAACGAGCCTTGACCCAGGAATGACTTCAAAGTCGTCGGCGCCGGGCTGGGGAGGAGGTCAGGATTTGTATCGATTGAGTAGACAAAAAGCATACCTTGTCGATAATATCGCGGAAATGCACCTCAACGCTACACTCATCGAGATCAGGGTGACGAGCGGAATTGTGGATGAGCTCGGATACTTTGCCCTGGCGCATCTTGGACGCCCGATAACCAAAGACGAAGAGAAGAGCATCGATTGTGTTTGACTTCCCAGATCCGTTTGGTCCAACGATAGCTGAGAATGACTTTCAAACCGTCAGCTCCACTGTACGCCCATACGAACAAACACAAAGAAAGTACCTTATGGAAGGGTCCGATTTCTTGCCGTCCAGCATAACTCTTGAAGTTGACAAGGGCCAATTTGTGGATAACCAATCGCGCTTTGGGGCCCTGAGGTTCCTCTTCGACTGCCTGAGGAAGATCAGCGGGTTTGGGAATGGGGATTGGGTCAAAGAGAGATGTCTCCTCCTCTTCCTCTACGCCCGGTTGTGGGCCCTGAGAAGGCTTCACTGGACTAGCGGGTTCTTTTTTGGGTGTCTTCGGCGGGGCAGCTGGGGGCGGGCTGTCACTATCCTCTTCTTCATCCTGAGAAGACCCGACAACAACGACCTTCGGAACGACCTTTTTGGAGGGTTTCTTGGTCGAGCGAGCGGGAGCCTTGCCTTTGCGGCCTTTGGGCTTGGGTTTGTCAGATTCGTATGCATCTTCATCCTGGTCCGATTGTTGAGCCTCCTCATCCGAGTCCTGGACCTGTTTGGCCGCTCGACCACCACGTCTTTTGGCCGGTGCGGGCCTCTCTTCTTCCTCTTCCTCCTCGTCTTCTGGAACAGTCTCCGCTACAGACGTGACCCGCGCTCTACGGCCACCTCGCGCAGCGTTAGAGCTACTGGCACGTCGTGACGGCCCAGCACTAGGTTGTCGACTGGAGGTGCGGCGTTTGGGCAAAGGTGCAGGGGCCTCTTCCTCCTCTTCGTCTTCATCGTCCACCTGCATCGCCTTTTTCCCTTTACGCTTCGACGATTTCGATTCTTCTTCAGCCTCTGCATCGTCCTCATCGTCTCTAAGATCGCTTTCAGCCGAGGGTCGCGACTTCTTCCTGACAGGGGGTGCATCTGACTGTGCTTCATCATCCGACTCTGCGACATCGGCCAGCGAGGGTTTGCTTCGGTTAGAGACGCGTCTTGTGGCAGTTGCCTTGGATGGTGGTTTACTGGACGATGCACGGCGTGTCTTGGGTGCGGATTTCGCGTCGCCTCCTTCGTCGTTGTCCTCGGTAGTTTTGCGTTTTCGCTTTGGGGCTGCGGTCTCTGCTGGTAGCGGCGCTTCAGGTTTCACGCTAGGAGCGCGTGAGGAGCGCCTTGGAGGCATTGTTGATGTCGAGGAAAGGGTGTAAGCTGGGGTAGAAACGGTTAATGTGGTTGATGAACACAAGAGGTTCGGTTGATTTTCGAGACGCGTCGGGTCACGACCTCGTTTATTGCCTTTTTAACGCGAACATGGATACACATTCTTAACAACGTACATCTCCGATATGGTGTAACGGCTAACATTACCGCCTTTCACGCGGTAGCTCGGGGTTCGATTCCCCGTATCGGAACACTTTTTGCACACCGTTTGCTAACTTTGCTTTATCTAAAACCGCTCCCACCCATTGCTTGGCTTCTGTTTGCTTGCTCCCGCAGGTACTGGTGGCCAACTCATGGTAATATTCATTATGGATGTTACACGCGCCAAATGACAACATGATGGCCTCAAGGCTCGCACGCCTCGGTCCAAACATTTCCCTGCCTGCTGAAGCATCCTGGCCTGAGGCGGCCTCGATTGTGGGGGGCAAAGAAAGCCTGGTGACCGGTAAAATATAGTGTCTCGTATGCGCTGAATTTACATTGGCTTCGCCGGCAACTGGGTCAAAAGAACACCATAACGCTTTTTGATAGTAACTCGATGGCGTGAAAACTTGTCATCGGGCGAGAACCGTGCTGATGAACTCTTAGAGGACAGAAGTTGAGGAGATGCTCAAAGAGCGTACCAGGATGAGCAGACTTGGCAAGTTTGCCATCGTCGGTCACTTTCTGGACAGAAAATCAGTATTCAGATACCCAGACATTTGAAAAAACAGATAGAGACGCACTTTGAGAGTGTAGACCCGATTGCCATTGCTATCTAATGTGTACATCAAATGCATGGTGGTCCTTTTTGGCGGTTCAGACCTTTCGCAACGGTGGACTGTGCTGTAAGTGGACGGTCGAGACCAACGTTGAAAGCGTCATGTTGGGGAAACAAAATCTTGTGTTTGCCTTTGTTTACCAACGCCTTTCCCCAGGCACCGAAACGCGCTCGTCTTGCCACAAATGCGACCGCCACCATGCCTTCACACCGTCATCGATCCAGGTCACGGTCAAAGTCGAGAGAGAGGACAAGACACAGGTCCAGAGATAGATCCAAGGACCCATTGGACGAACGAAGGTCCAGGTCACCAGAACATCAGGTTGAATTGCCTAATGGTGCCTCACCCATCACTGAAGCAGACTACTTTCAAAAGAGTGATGAATTTAGGCTATGGTTGAAGGAAGAGAAACGAAAGGTCAGTGCTCTTATCCGACCTACTCGACTACTCTGAACTTCGTTTCGACACTCGTAGTACTTTGATGAGCTGTCTGGCGAACGTGCCAGAAGGTACGTCGTCCCTGTTGCTGGCTTAGTGTCTCCTAATTGCGAAACAGTTATTTTCGGAAGTTTGTGAAGGTATAGTGCATTGCATGAAGTTTCAGCAACCAATTCTCATTCTCGACAGGCATGGAACAGGGGAAAGCTTTCGAGTCAGTACTACTCTACCCGAACCACCACCTATCTGCACTCTGACCTAATATTTTATAGGCAAATTCTACCGTGGGCTTGATCCAGGAGCCTTGCCCGCAACGTCTAACACCTCGTACAAGTGGTCATTCGCTTCCAAAAACGCTGCTGACGCCAGCACTATTCGGGCCACACGAGAAGCCGTAGGTGCTGCAACTTACGGCCGCCCTGTTCGAGACGACGAATCAAGTCCCGAACCATCCTCTTCACGTCCAAGCGGTGCTCGAATACAAGGACCTACATTACCCTCAGCCTCTGACATTACCTTGGCGAAAGAGCTGGAAGCAGAACAAGACGCCGAGATGCGCAAGTACAAACGCAAGCGAGATAAGCTAGACGCCAAGGAGAGAATTGAAGATATGGTCGGACCACGTCCGGTTGGCAGGGAGGGTATGCTTGAGAAGAAGAGAGCCAAGAGGGAGAATGACCGAGCATTCCGAGAGCGAGGAGATGACGGTTTGGAGGCCGACGAGTCAACATTGCTTGGAGGGGGAGATAGCTTCCAGGCGCAGTAAGTGGATCTCAAATAGGAATCTGCCCCATTCTTAGCTAACACATTGGACACAGGATTGCTCGACGGGATGCTGCTAAACAGCGATATGAAGCCAAACGAAGCGAAGACGTGTCCGCAATGCATGAACGAGTCACCGCGCGGCGAGAAAAGGAAAAGGTTCGGCTATTTCACTGCCTGGCCGGTCAATGCTTTGAAACCTGAAGTTGATACCTTTTACAGGCTACCATGGACATGTTCCAGCAGCTTGCTAAACAGCGATTTGGATGATATTAATAATGTCATTAGTACTGTTGACGAATTATGACGACAAGACTCGTACTCCTTACTGAACAGGCTCGCAATCGCCGTCAATAGCCACTAGTCACGGTCCAGCTCGGTAAAGCTCGGTAAGCCTCCGCTCGGGAATGAAGGGTAACATGAACGGTTACCTCGCGATGCTAACGTTCAACGTTCAGATTTCATTTCGCCCCTAGGTTCCATACCCGGGAGCCCTTGTGGTTGGGGCTCGAGGCCTGGAGAGCTTTGTCAGGTGGAAACACGTGATCGATCACCAAGCAGATCACTATATCGAGCGTGATCAGCTATAAAACCAGGTCTACTACCCTTTTCCTTGTTCAACAACAACCCAAACCATTCAACGAAATGCCTGTCACTCCAATCAACTCCCTCAGCGAATTCAAGACAATCGTGCGTTCACAACTCGATCGCGACACTTCATAAACAGTTCCAACTGATTCTCCTCCTTAGATCAACAGCGGGAAGCCCGTTGTCATTGATTTTTGGGCTACATGGTGTGGTCCTTGTAGAGCCATCTCCCCCGTCTTCGAGAAAATCTCCGAAACTGCTTCCGGTGTCGAATTCTACAAGGTCGATGTTGATACCCAGCCAGAGATCTCGCAGGAAGTTGGAATCAGAGCGGTGAGTCCCTGCAGCGCTCCAATGAGATCTATGTCTGACCGCGCGTTTGCCGCCCTCTCTCTCCCACAGATGCCCACATTCCTGTTCTTCAAGGATGGGGAGAAACAGGACTCTCTTTTGGGCGCCAACCCACAGGGGCTTCAGGTGGGTTCCAGTGCGGACTTGGCCCGGGCGTAACTCACTAATGTCGGCGAATTAGACTCTCGTAGCGAAAGCCACTGCAAGTGCATAAATTATGATCATGTTTCTCAATCTCAATCCAACGGATCCTGCCCTGGACCACCTGTACACTTAATCCTTTTAATTTGACGTCATCAATCATCGTTCATCGGAGGGTGTGCCAATGCACACGACCGCAAGAGCGACCATATCAACGTAGTCTTGATTCTTGGTGTTTCACTCAGTTGAACCTGCAAGGTTGAAATCGGCGATGCTCCTGTAGTCCAGTCACTCCTCAGCGTGATGTATCCCGAATGCGAGTCAGCCAGATGGCACAAGATGGTCTTTACTGGCATCGCCCTTCGTTCCCCGTCGATGTGACATGTGCGTGTACAGTGCACGATTGGAGTCTCACACATGGCAGATACCGTCTAATCCGCGCTTCTATCGAATGCAAGAATCTCCGACATTCACATGCACACGCCTACGCTCTTAGATCACGTCCTGCATGGTGATCGTCTACTAGATGGTCAGTGCTGGTACTTTTCTGGACTTATCACGCCCATCTCTGATCCAGTTGCTGGCTTCATAGCACAGCTTTGAGTCTTTCTTCCGTCGTGCGCTTGATTGATGTATGCCGAACTACTCAGTGCTAGCCACCGTCCTCCACCACAAACCTTCAGACCTTGCGGTTTCTCCCTCAAATTCGAATTGCCCGACCCGATATCAGCGGGCGTATGCGCCGTGGCCTAACTAGGTAGGTCGATCCAAGACGCTTCCGGCCTGTGCCACTCGTCCGAAAAGGGGCGGGACCACGTCCACTAATCAAAACAAAGACAATGTTGAACTTGTTCGCCACAACCACGCTGCCACATCTTGCACTCAAACGCGTTCCACACACCTCCATTTTCAGTATGACAACGTTGAGCTTATCCTGTTTGTTCGTTGATTTGAACAAAGATAGGTTGCTTGCCAATGAAGAAGGCGACAGCTTTCATCCTTTCGAAATTTCACCCAGGAACCACCACCTGCCCCTTCAGCTATGATTTGGACGAATCTTGGACTTATGATGGCACACTGAATCTTTGGGAGCAAGAGACTCGGGCAGCGGCCAATTGGGTATTCCTGACCCCGTTTTTTCAGATCTCACGGTTATCATTTATATGGCTGGGATCCCTAAAAATGCGTTGCAGTACCCCCAACCATTCCTGAGCCACCGCTTGCGGACGAAGCGTATCCCTATGCGCGTCGTGTGTACAACGATGAGTCGGACCTCGAATTTTACAGCATATCTGTGAGTCTCTTCATGACGATGATGTGGTACCAGTGTTCATCTCTAACGACTGGTGTGCATAACCAGGGATTTAGAGTATGGCCTGCTCGAGACTCGCATGGCCGCGAGGTCATACTTCGGTCGGTGGTCTTTCGTGCGATCGAGGAAACTAACGGACCACCATGCACATGTAGACTTGTGTCTGGGCCGACGTCGTCACAAGAATTGGCAATATACAAACGCCTGAACACTCCACAAGCAAGGAACGACCCCAGGAATCACACCCTTCCTGTGCTCGATTATCTCACGTTCAACGAACTGACGTTTGTAGTTGTACCACGGTCAGTTTTGTTTTGTCTCCTTGATCTAGGGCACGTCTGACTCGATCCGTATTTTTACAGATGGGAGAATACGGTGCTCCATCGTCACAACCCTCTGAGTAGCGTGGCAGAAATGCTTCATCTCTCGGAAGTTCTTTTCGAGGTACAAATGTTTGGTCCGTGTAGCTCTGGACTTCCTTGACTCATTTTCTACTCGATGAGGGCTTGGCTTTTCTACACGAGAACCGAATATCTCATCGTGATATCACAGGGACAAATCTAGTCATGAACGTCATCGGGAGGAATCCTTCTGACCCCTTGAAAATCAGAATGCCTGGAGAAGTGCGGTATGCGTATATCGACTTCGGTGCTTCCCTCATTTTCCCTGAAAATGCGGACCTGGACACTGTTACTGCTCATAGGCAGTTAATGAACATCCACAGGCGCTTGAAAATGCCTCCTGGCTTGTGCAATCCGTTCGCAGATGACGTGCGGTGTCTTGCATGGGAATTACAGAGATGGACGAGGGTACGTTGTGCCTGATTTTCTTTCTCCGGCCACTCTCAAATGTCCGACATAGACGATGGAAAGCGTAGTTCCGGAGATCGGTCCCTTCTACGATGGGATCTTGAAGAAATGCGCTCCTTGCCCCACTGCAGAGGAGTCTTTAAGAGAGCTACGTCGCATTCGGTCAAGCTTGACGGGAGTTCAGCTTGAACATCCGCGTTTGGCATTCTTTTGGGAGAATGGTGAGCTACCGGTCCCGCACCTAATTTGACATTCGTGACTGACCTTGCGATTTTCAGGTAGACTTAGGAATTAATACTGGCCTAGGGCAGTGATGGCGCTGTGGGGCTACAGACAGTGCATGATTCAGAGCTCACTGATATCGTTGTACACCGTCGTTGTGGTGAAGAACATTGGCATTTGGGTCGATTGAAAGAGCTTCGCGTTTCTCTGCCGGGTGTTTAATTCTGCCCCATGGGGGTGAGCAAAGCTGAGCTTGTGAGACTGATCAACGAGCTGTGCACTTCGTCAAGTACGGCAGATCACTGCAATGTCGGTAGATATCTCCCCTTTGGCCGACTTCCCATTCACCATGGCCTGCTAGAGCTCAGCGGGTACGTGGTCCCTTCATTCGCCCGTGAACATCGATGCTATTTTCGAAAATGATGTTCATCAATATTTGGCCAGCCATCCATATACCTCAAAATGAACGAGCACTCCATTTCGGAGATGTGGCCTCCCTGCGCCCCGTGATGAGGACTGTTTTCAACGACGGATTTCTAAGAGGTGATCGCCCATTGAATGCGTTGGCTTTTTAATTCAATCACAATTCCTCAGGCTGAAGCCTGCCGGAGATATTGTCAATGTACAACGACATGAGAAGTTACCATCAGCATATCGAACGGGGAAAGCAAAAGGCCGTCCATGAGTAGTCCAATTTTTGAAACATCCTATGCTCAGGCTTCCTCGACAACAGTATCAGGTATGCCGCGGTGGATCGTCCCACCTATCTTGATCTTGTAGCGGTACTGAACCTAGCAAGAGTTGGCCAAACTTTCCATCGAAATCAAGAGGAAAAAATGGCGAGGACCAACACTCACACCCGGAGTTTGAGAGATTTGGCTAGATTCCACGATCCCAGAATCACCCAATCTTAGCTGGAAGTTTGGCCAGAACTCCGATTGATAATCCCTCCTGAGGCGTACGGGTCGGCCGTCTTGAATGACACTGGTGCTAGCGCTGCCAGTAGACTTGCATTTGGTAAATGAAAGGTCAGGGAGACGACAAAACTTGGAGCAGAGACATGGGCTGACCATTGTCAGAGTATATTGGGAAAGATCTTTCTTGTGGCTCCTTTTTGCGGTGAGTGGCAACTGATCCCAATGACGCGGTCTTTATACCTCACGCTTGCCGAGACAGGAAGGGCGTCAAACAGACACAACTTTTGATGCCTTTGTACTTAGCCACACCCACGTTGCAGCATCGTGCATCTGCTCAAACACATTTCACGGTTTCCACACACAGACGTACACAACTCTCTTTCCGGTATGACTACTTTAAGCTTGTCTTGCTCTAATTGTATGTTGATCTAGATAACGTTCTGCGCAGCAATGAAGCAGGTGGCGGCCTTGGTGCTTTCGAAATTTCATTCGGAAACGCCTGCCTGCCCCTTTACCTGCAATTTAGACGAATCTTGGACATATGACGGCAAACTGAATCTTTGGGAGCAAGAGACCCGTGCCGCCGCCAACTGGGCATTCCTCGTCCCCTTTTTCAGATCCCACGGGTACTATCTATATAGCTGGGATGCGGAAAAATGCATGGCAGTACCCCCGACGATCCCTGAGCCATCCCAAGGCGGCGAAGCATATCCTTATGCGCGCCGGGTCTACAACAAAGGGACAGACCTCGAATTTGACAGCATAACCGTAAGGTTCTCCTCATATTACCTGGCGGCAAGTCTGGACCTCCAAATTCTGATGTATATTGACAGGGATTCAGAGTCTGGCCTGCTCGTGACTCGAACGGTCGTGAACTCATCCTTCGGTCAGAACTCCATTAGTGGGACAAGATTAGGCATACTAACGTATACGTCTAGTCTTGTATCCGGGTCTGAACCCTCTCAAGAGCTGGCAATCTACCAACGCCTTAACACTGCTCGGGCAAGACAGGACCCAAGGAATCACACTCTCCCTGTGATCGATCATATTTCATTCAAAGAACTTGAATTCATTGTTGTGCCGCGGTCAGTCACGTTTCGTCTCCAACCCGGATGGCCCTGACCAGATTCGAACTACCTAGATGGGAGAATACGGCGCTCTACCGCTTTAGCCCACTGACTAATGTGGCAGAAATGCTCCATATCACAGAAGTTCTGTTTGAGGTATGAATTTTGCCTCGTGTGCCTATGGGCTGTTGTGACTCAAATGTCTTCCCGAAGGGCTTGATCTTTCTACACGAGAACCGAATCTGTCATCGCGATATCACAGAAACAAATCTAGTGATGAATGTCATCGGAAGGGATCCTTTAGACCCTTCGAAAATCAGGATACCTGGAGAAGTGCGATATGCTTATATCGACTTTGGGGCATCACTTATTTTCCCGCGAAACGTGGACCTCAGCACTGTTACCGTCGACAGAGAGTTAAGGAACATTCAGAGAATCCTAGGGATGCCCCCCGGCCTTTGTAATCCTTTCAACGACGACGTGCAGTGTCTTGCCTACAAGCTACAGAGGTGGACAAGGGTGGGTTTTACCTGATATTTTGTGACGAGCGACTTAACAAATTTATCACAGACAATGGAGAGCGTGGTACCTGAGATTGGGCCGTTCTATGATGGCATCTTGAAAAACTGCGCCCTTTGCCCTACAGCGGAGCAATGTTTGAGAGAGGTCCGCCGGATCCGGTCAAACTTAACAGACCTTCAGCTTGAGCAACCGCGTTTGGCGTTCTTTTGGGAGAATGGTGAGGGTCTGAGTCTAAAATTGGTCGTTTGGTTTGGTTACTGAGCTCGACACCTTCAGGCAGACTTCAAAATTGATATCACCGATGCAGGCTGTTAATTTCTCTGCTACTTTACGGTCTTTCCTGGCTGTAGCTGGACACCCAATAAAGGTGCTCAACAACGTCTAGGGCCCGTGCACCGTGCCACCGTATGTTCAAGCAATAGAGGTAGATAGAATACGTGTAATTGACCTCAACTATAGATTAGAAGGTTGTACGGACTTCAAGAGAACGAAGAGGGGCGGCCTTCGTTCCACATTGTGTTACTCTAAGTGCAATCAGCAGGGGCTTCTTCCAGGAGATCCTCTGGTATGCCACGACAGACACCTTTCCCCGGAACGACCACCGTGTAGCGATACTTGAAAAGAATGTTAGGCTGAACCAACATGGTTGGAGGAAGGCTGGGTACTCACCCCGTACTTCGCGGAGACCTGGATTGACTCGACTCGTCCAATGTCACCTGCCTCTAACTCGTATGCTGGCGGGTGCTCGCTTGTATAGTCATCGATGAGGATGACCTTCCTTCCTGCATTAAATTTAGACTGAGGGATGATGAATACTGTATCAGCAACACGAAGCAAACAAGTTGAAAGTTGGGGAATGTACCGTCATTGATGTTAGAGAGGACGAGTGATCCAACGAAAATCAACGCGAGCAGAGTTTGCAAAGAATATCTCTGCAAGCCTCTCGATTTTTATATCGGGAGCTTGGAACAATGGAGGCATCTTTTCGATTGCTGACTCGGAGAACCTGTGTGAACATCATGCCAATCAGTGTGAGCGAGATTTAAATCTCACGTTCTGTTGTGAAAGAGGTGCCACGCCACATGCACGTTTTCAAGTTTCGTTCCCCCATCTCGTTCCCGTTGGTTTGGTTCTCGATTTCGACTTGACGATAACCAAGATCTCAGTGTCCGCGCCCCATGTTTCGCTCCTTTAGAAAGCTTTGCCCCCCCTTCACAAACGATCTCAAAGCGTCCTGGACCTTGGTCCCCGAAGATGACCAAGGCCCTCAATTTCTGAGAATGGCTGCCAATTGGACCTTCCTCATTCCCTTCTTTGAGTCAAAAGGATATTATCCCTATGTCTGGGACCCAGCAAAGTATGTTGCTGTTCAACCAGACCGACCCGGCCCTTCGCGTACCCGCGATCCATATCCTTACGGCCGCCGTTTCTACGATTCAGAGGAAGAGCTGGATTTCTATTATATTGAAGTGGGTCCTTTCTTGTCGATGCCAAATAGCTCGACAAACAAAGAAGCATATTCAGGGCTTCCGGGTATGGCCCGCCAGAGATTCCGTGGGTCGGGAGCTCATCATACGGTAACTTTCTCTATTTACCACTTGTGTTCTCGCTTACCCTCACTCATAGTCTGGCATCTGGCCCAGCTACTTCAAACGAGCTCAAGGTTTATCAGCGCTTGAACTCCCCGGAAGCTAGGAGAGACCCCCGGAACCACACTTTGCCGGTTCTTGACTACCTTTTTTACGACGGGTTAGTTTTTGTCATCGTTCCAAGGTACGTCCAGGTTGAGTCCGTCATCTACGCGGACTGACGGATCCCTCAGATGGGAGAACATCGTGTTTCATTGCTCCAATCCGTTCATGAGTGTCTCGGAGATGGTAAACGTGATTGAAGTTCTCTTCGAAGTGGGTCTATTGTCTTCCTGGCTTTGTCGAAACTTACTGACATATCAAACAATGAGGGGCTGGCTTTCTTGCACGAAAATAGAATCTCGCACCGAGACATACTTGAGCAGAACTTTGTCATTAACGTGCTCGGTCACAGACTGCCCGAAGTCCCTTCAAAGCTCTTGAGGGCGATCGAGGACGTTAGATACGCTTACATCGACTTTGGGGAATCTCTCATTTTCCCAATGAATACTGATATTAACAGCGTTGTTACTGACAGAGAGCTGAGAGCAGGCCATGGCTTTCTGGGAATGGGGCCTGGGTTGTGCAACCCTTTCAAGGACGACATCAGGTGCCTTGCCAGGGCATTGGAACGCTGGACGAGGGTGAGCCTCTTCTGGCAGACTAGGTGGAATCGATAAGTCTGAATTTTCAAGCTGCTAGAACATCGAGGGTGTTGTCCCGGAAATCGGTCCCTTCTTCGACACAATTATGAAGAATGACGATGCTCACTGTCCGTCCGCGGAGGAGTCTTTGAAAGAACTGCGGGGCATCCGTTCGAGATTGACCGTATCGCAACTGGAGCATCCTCCGTTAGCGTTTTTCTGGGAGAATGGTGAGTACTCTATTTCCCCTTGAACGTCGAATTGACTGAGTACCATTATTAGGCAAATTGAGCAATTGATACTCCTCATATCTTAGCCATTTTTACCAGTTACCTGAGCACCATTTGAATAATTTTCGAGAATCGAGTCCGACCTATCAAAGGTATCACATTCCGTGGAATGCCTTGTTGTGTACAGAGTTTCCCTCTTGTATGACTTAACAAAACACCTCTGACACGACGAACAAGTATTTCCCCTTGCCCATGTACGCGAGAAACGCAGGCATCGGTGGATCCCGAGCTGCTCGAGATGCCTTGTAGGTATCGCAGAACTCAGTCATGCAGGATCATGGAGCTGCTCAACTTACGAAAAACAGTGGCGAGGGTAGTTCCCGGAAATTGGTCATCTCAAAGAAGGGTCTCTCTTTTTCTTCTGATGAGAAAACATGGAGCGTTTATGGGCGGCCCATTGCGTTTACTCTGCGCTAGGGTTTGTCTGTGCAAGCAGCTGACATATCATGGTGGTACGCACCGTCGGAGGTTCTTTAAATTCGAGTGGCACTTCTCGCGGCTGTGCCTGGTCCGTGCGCATCGTCGTACCTATTTGGAAATCGATCAGATGTTGGCGCGTATCTAATCTGGAGGTGGCGCCGAGCAATCGCTTGCTGGAGGAAGACAGTTCAATGAGCGGCACAAAATTCAGAAGGACATAGAGACAACAATCTATAGCATGCAGCCGTATACTACAGGTGAAAGGATGCCAGGAGTCGTAAAGAATCGTTAAGAACCCGCCGCATGTTCTGCGTGAGGACTTGATCTCATTCCTCTGTCTCGAAAGGCGCAAGGAGTTCCTCAGGAATGGGTCCAACATATCGAATGTTGTTGCCCTTTCCAATGTTGATTGTGTAGATCCACCCCTCCTGTCCATTATTATGTGAGCTTGCCACTCTACAAGAGGCGGTGACAAAGAAAACAACGCTTACAAGAGTCGAAGACTTGATCTGCTTCACCACAACGCCTTTCGTACCCTGAGCTACCCCGTTATGAGACAGTCCATAGTCGGATATAAGCTCTACCGTGGCGCCGTTCTCATACATTGGTTCTGAGTTAAGGTAAGAGTTAGCACTCCATGAAGGCATGGTCGAGTGTCTAGAGAACCACGTACCGTCTTCCCACCTGGTCTTAGAGCGAGAACGGGGAGCGGTAGACATAGTATATGTGTCTATAATGGGACTAGAAGTTGGGTATCAGTAGCAACATCAAATTTATTGAATAGATTGACGAACTTAAAGTGGGATAGATTGTGAAGGGGATATGGGAAGAGGAAAGAGCGATGGTGTGATGGTTGGTACAAGGGCTCATTTAATAGACGACACAAGCGAAGTTTAACAAAGTGTGAATTGAGCCCGATGTAAACCTGTTTTGGGTACAGGACAGAGGGCGTAGTGGTTCCATTTTTGGCTTGCAATGTACCCCGTGAGAGAAACACTCATGCACAGGTTTATAAGCGATTCACCTGGGTTGTTATCTGCCCGGCAATTGCCGAGGTCGACCATTTCGAACCTGTTGCACAATGTGTGCAAAGCTTCAGACCAAAGAAACCGAAGAGCCATGCGTGTGAGGCCCTCATAGCTCTATACACCAAGTTTTATGACTACATTCAATGTTACTCGCGATAGATTGGGCACAAAGCACTTTTACCGTCAAATGGCAGATAACATCCGTCCGGGCGGGCCGGATGTTATCTGCCATGTTATCTGCCAAACGCGTGCCGCGAGCGGCACGCGCCTCTCACGAAAAGCATTTGCGAGCGGGGAAAAGGACTTGAAATTAGGAAAAACTGGCCATTCAAATGGTCAGTCTCGAGACCGTAAATTCATCAAAGATGACGAAAATTGAATGAGATTTTGTTGAGCTATGCAGCTCTCAATATACCCTACCCATCATTGAAACTGGAGCTTTGTCCAACATTATCGCGCCTTGGTGTCTCCTGGAAGTGACTCCCAATCATCAACCCGCACGGAATATTGGCAGCCAAATAGTAGAAACAAATCTGAACCTTGGGAACCAAGGTTGAACGCAGCTCAAGCCTACCCGGAACTCCACCCTGGATTTCAATTCCCAAAACCCCTTCCGGAGCACGCGTTCTGAACTGTCGGGAAGTTAATGACCTCAGCAACCTTGACTCTAATTTCCATGCTCCTACGGCAATGCTGGCGCTCGGGACATGATTCGGGAGAAAAACATGAAATTTCCTCAAAAGGTAAGGGTGTGAATTCTTTTTCGCCTTTTCCCGTTCTTTTCTACCCAGGTGAATGAGGGATAAACCCATGCACACGCTCGTCAGGAAGGAGCGAACTTAGGTAATAAAAATGTGCTGGGACCTCTTCCTTACCTTTTTCAGACACGTAGCCCTAATTCTGAAGACCTCAGTGACGTTCAATTCCAAAATCCTGCACCAAGATCATTCCGCCCTCTCTAGACGATGGGGCATTCTTGACACTGTCGGTGACACGGCTTCCTAGACGGTGCCTCTGACTCTGGTAAAAGGCATACCTAACGCACCAAAACCTCTTTGCGAGGATCACTCACCTCTGAATGTTCAAAGGGACTGGGAATTGCGGCATCAATGTGACGACTTACAACGTACTCCGGCGAGTCGGCAAGATAAGATTAGATCGTGCCCGACGTCTCATTCTGCGCTCACCACCGAGCTTACTCTCCAGTATTTGAAAGGAAAAGACTGGCAATCGAACTAGCTCGTAGCTCGTGAAATATAAATACTGATACATTTGTTGCTTGGATGAGGAGAATACAGTGATGATGGACAAGGAAAAAAATGCAAACAAGACTGAAATATGTACCCCTCCCGCCTCTCAGCATCCCCCCACTCCACCTTCGTAAGTTGTATGCGACACACGCGTCTATGGCTTTCGCCAACATGTCGGTCGATACAGAGGGGGAATGCTCAGTCAACCTGAAGATGACTTGTTTATGGCAATGCCGCAGTAGCATAGACGAGTTGCTAGATATTAGCGAAACACACAGAACGGCTCATAAGTTAACGGGTTGAGATAGACTTCAAGTTGGAAAGTCACTCACCCGCAAGCCGTCCAAGTTTGCTCCGCGTACGTCACCGATCTTTTTGCCACTTTTGAAGGAGAAGAAATGCGGCGTCTGGGGAAAGTGATGGATTGTTAGCGCCGTGAGTCACTTGAAACCCGTGTGAGGTTGAGCGGAAACGCATGAGATCGCATCCAGAACCACCTTGCGGTAGGTAGGACGCCGAAGGAAATAGCTCAGAAGTGATGATTCGGTTGAGAGTACTCACCGCCTGCACACCAACCAGATCCGACAAATCCGGCTGTTCATCGATGTCCAGCCTGTAAAATTCGACTTTCGACCCCTTCTTGGCCTCTTCCTCGGATAGCGCCTTGAACTTTGGCGCAAAGTTATTGCACGGTCCACACCATTGCGCCCAGAACTTGATGACGATGGGTTTTCCGCTGTTGATCTATCGAGAAGCCACAGGGTTTGGGAAGGGAGGGAAAGAATGGTAAGCAAGCCTATAGCTAATCTATTTTCGAATCCGCCGCCACCCGCCAATCCATGACAGAAGGGGCACACAGGTGGTGTGGCGTACACAGAATTCAAAGAGGAAGCGGACATACGATGGTATTGAATTCAGCGACCGAACTGATTGACCTGATGCTCGTCATCCTTCGGCTTATCAGCGCACTCAGCGATTACAGATCTAGACTACAAGCAGAGGGGTATAAGAAGGCGTATGTGGGGTATTAGAGACAGCGTTAGTAGTTCTCAAGGCGAACTTTCAATTCCTTTTATCTGGGGCAAACACCAGGCATAACGCCACCACCTATAGTAGCCTGACGCCAACTTGCATGCCAATGATGTTATTCTGTACAATACCTGCGCAGGACATGAGGCCTTCAAAATGTATTAATATCCCGATCTTGTGCCGTCATGGCTTTCGAGTTGCCTCTGAACCTATCTAATTGAGTCTTCACCTGTTCACATTTACTTCTATATCAACTCTAGGTCATGGCATTAAATAGTTAAAACGTCAAGCTTCCGAGTCGGCATCCCTAGGAGGTACACTTAATAGGCAGAAACGTTACATACATACAACATATTTTGAACCGGGGCCAACGAACGAAACCAATCTTCTCTTCTTGAGCAAAGTGTCCGATGATAAGGGAATCAATAAATAAGCAGATGATCGGATAAAGACTTGTTTCCATCTGGCACCTTCTTCCACCTTTCCTTCCCGCTTTACTTGGCGTTCAATAACGCGATTTCATGGATCGATGCTCGCATCCTACGACTTGACCTTCTTAGAGACGGCTTCCTCCTCGTCATCATCGCCCTCGTCCAGCGTCTCTTCGATGGCGCGCTTCTTGGATGTGGGAGTGATGGGTGTAACTTCTTCGACGTACTCATCCCCATCATCGTCATCGTCATCCTCTTCCTCGTCGTCGTAATCATCTTCATCTTCCTCAGCTGCGTTAGGCTAGATAACCGGTGATCAGCTATGTTTTCGGCCATCACGCAGTATAAAAGGTCTGGATCTTGCAACTTACATCACCCAACAACAGCGCAGTCAAACTGGGCTTTCCGTTGGCAGCAGGAGCGGCGGGCTCTAATGGCTGGGGCTGAGCAGCGACGACGCGGTCACCGGCGTCATCTCCTGCATCTTCCTCCTCGTAGTCGTCGTCGTCTTCATCATCGTCTTCGTTATGCCCTGTGAAGGTGTACTCGTCGTCCTCGCCTTCAACTGCTTGCTGTTCTTCCTGGAGGAGTCAAAGGTATGGTCAGCGGCGATAACAAGAGGTCGCGGCAAGAAAGTACGACGGCGCGCATGCCAAAAGAGAGGGGAGGGAATTCAGAGGGAGTGGGAAAGGGGACTGAGGGATTTGATGGCAAAGGAAAGTCGGAACGGGGGAGACATTCCACAGTTGCTGGCGTGTTGAACCGGCAATTTTCCGGCCGCCCTGCAAAAGGGCAGGAAAGAGTGGGAGACATGATCCCATTCAACCAGACACTCCTCTTCCGTGCAGACGACGAGCTCAAGCACGAGAGACACGTGCGTGGATGGCGGGATCGCACAAGCGGCGCAAACGGATGGGCGCAGATGAACGGAATGACCAAGGGAGGGCGCGTTTCCCAAGGTGGGGACTCGGAAGATACAGGATAGGTCGAACTGAAGGTCTCACCTCGAAATCGTATTCGTCCTCGTCCTCACCACCGTCGTCTTCTTTTGCATCAACAGCCTCGGGGACGTCAGCGGTGGGCTTCAGAGAGTGCTCAGTCGCGGCCGCAGCGCCATTGAGACCGGCAGCCTCTGTGACAGCGGTTTCGGGCATCGTTATGAAGTTTGAGAGGGTTGAGGAGGCGATAGGGTGCGCGCTCGCAAGATAGAGGGAAAAGGGCGAACAGGAGGGGACGGTGGTGATGGCGCCTGTTCAGCTGGCACCTTGTTGGGTCGGAATAGTTCGACGCTCAGGCCTTCTTCCTTCCTCGAACACTCTCACAGTCCCGTTTCCACTCTCCTGATCTCCTTCTCAGCGGGGAAATAGAGCGTCGAAGTGTGAACCCTAGTTTTAGGTGGGATTTCGAAGCGTTCCGGTGGGCGGCGGCGAGAGAACTGGCTAAAGGCAGGACCGGGCGGAGGACGAGGGTAAAAGTGGGAGCTATAATTACGAACGTTGAGGGATTCGCCATCTCTCCACACGCACTGACCAGGACTAGGATAGAGCATGCATCATCAGCGTCATAACAGGCGCCAGTTTGAGTTGCTTGGAGACAAATCTTATCTTATCTCGCGGGACGGTCTAGATCTCATCTAGATCTTGTCTCTCAATCCCCGACCAACTCACGACCATCTCTTGACAGTGCGAACCTGAGAGATGCAGACAAATCAGTCTCTGTGTACCACCGGAACAACAGCAAAATCAACCTTTCACTCAAACGTCAAAGCCAAAGCCGAAAGAGCCTGCCAAAATCGCTTTCTTTGGTTTAAAGACTTCAGGTACTGATGGTATACTGCCAGTGACACACCGATCTTTGAGTGAAGGAGGTAAGTCTCGATGGAAAGATATACAGGACGACACGTTACCGAACTGTGAAGTCGGAGTCAGCTCAGATAGCAGTAATCGATTTTGGAAGCACTGGCAGGCTCGATGTAAAAGAATTCAAGTTGGTGACTCGGAGAGTGTGCCGTTACAACGATTGGATCTACAGTGTCCTTGTAGATGGCTGTAGCAACCTCCTATTGACCTCAAAGTGCTCCAATCCTTTCGCCACCTTGTAAAGCTCAGAACGGCAGAACTCCTCCACCGAGCCCACCACGAAGGCATCGTTGATTCTTGCATTCATGGCCAGCTTCTTCAGCCGCGGAAATTGATGATACCACCATCGAACGATGTCCGTGACATCCCGCTGGTGGCCCCAGACCAACCTTTTGTCCACCAACAAAATGATGCCAGAGATGCTTTTTGTCCACCATGCGCCCCCCAAGGACGTATTGTGTGCCGCCAATTCCTGCATCCATTCCACAACGACCTCCGGAACCAGCAACTCCACCTCGACGGAGAGCGTTGGGTTATGCCCTAGATTGGCAAGTTCTCCTTGAAACTGCCAGTCCATCGCCCAGTCAGTCCAGTCAACATAGCTGCGCGAGATGACTGTCAAGGTTTGGAGGGCTGGAAAGTACCCCCTTGCGTACGACCGAAGTGCCAGTGGAATCCACATCAATTCAGCACGAAACGTGGTCAATCGAGCGAGGAAGTAAAATTCTGCGAAGAAGCTTGGAAAACCACCGTCCGCGAAAACCCATGGGTCGCTATCCCAGAATTCACCGAAAGAGTGAACCGTTTCCAGCGTGAGGCACTCGAGTTGGATGAAGCCCGAGACAAATCGGGTGACTTGGTGTTTGCTCAATCGCCTGCATTTTTGGAGTTTCAAAACTTTGAGGGCAGGCGCTGCATCTTGGAATAGCTCAGTGAGGGTATCCCATGTGGCGCAATGGCTATAGAAGTCGACGTCTTCAATAGTGAGGCTGTGAAGCGGGGAAACCGCTAGGACTGAATAAGTCCATCGGAGAATGGGGGGACAGAGAAAGAATTTGGACGCAATCGTGAGGTGTGTTAACGCGGAGCGTCTTGCAGCGAGTGGCGAAATATTCACTGGTATGTAGACTTGTTGTCGGTCGACCTGCCAGCTTCTTGAGTTCGCGAGAGCATTGCTCTCAAGCTCCTGGGTTGGACTAGATTTTGCCGACTTGAAAGCCTTCCTGAGCCGAGAGAATACAGTCGGTGGTTTCTGTCGCGGTTCTGGGGGAGGCATGATAACTTGAACGACCTGGGGGTTCATATTCATTGTCTTGAGGAGCCCTCGAACTTCCAGGGATGAGCAACCGCGCTCAGCGATTGCATTTAACAGACTTCCCAGACCGTACGACCACGCCATGGCTTCGTCTACCGGGAAGACATAGGTATTCCTCTCAAAGGAGTTGAAGTTGAGAACGACTTTTTTGACTTCGGTCAACTTGGTGACAAGGCGCGCGACCCGCAAGAATTGGTGCAACATTCCTCTTTCCGTCGCGAATTTTGGGAAATTGCAGTGGAAATATCGCGTCTTGGTCACGTCCGATGAGAAGGATAGCGCGGTCACCAAGTCGTGGCTCTCGGGACGATATGGGATGGTTATAACGCATCGTTTGGTGACTTTGGGCAAACCGGACTTCTTGATGTACACTGAGAGCGATATCTGGCGCAACCTATGACACAGAAAGGCCAGTCCAAATAATTCCGCCAGGGAAATATCGTATTCCTCGAGAATTTTTCCAAGGAGTTCGTTTGGTAACGAGGTAATTGTGGTGGTAGGCGTCATGGTCGAGAGGAGGGGAAGTGTGGCCCAAGCCCGGGCCCTTGCCACGCCAAACACTGTTACCTTTCTAATTGTTCTCGGTCGCATTTGCATCTGATGTCCTCCCTTGCCCCTGCCACCTCCCAGGCGTCGCTTCCACAGGATAGTCCAGATTTCTTTCAGGTTCATGTTGCTTCCCGGAGCGTTACCCAGAGGGCCAGTGCTAATAACCCATACCCAACTCACACCTTGAATGGGCACGGTTAATGATCATGCCTTCCTAAATTGACACCCTCCGTGAAAAAAAGCGGTAATTTGTGGGTCGACTCTCTGGAAGCTCTCTCTACCAGATACCGAGCCCATTTTGCGACTCCTACATATGTAGGCCGGGTTCGTCCGCTCGCCTGCAAGGTGAGCGATGTCACTGTTGAGGAGCACTAAGCCTTGAACATTTGCCAATGGGCTGGATTCCGTAGTGATGCATTCCATCCTGAATCTGAATGAAGTCCTACGAAATTCACGACATACGAGCAGCGCATAGCCCATGGAGAATCATTGCAAGCGCCAGGAAACGGGTCGCGGGTGAGGAGCGTCCACTCGAAGGCCTGCCGAAGCTGCTACAACACAGAAGTCAGCTCGTTTACTCGACTAGGATGCCTCAGGGCATTCCGCTCCTTCTCCAACCTTTTCTAATGCAAAGGGCAGTGTCCGATTGAGAAAGAAGCCTATCACTATCGAGATGCCTCCTCCCTCACCCAGCCAACCAGGCATATATGCCTCGAAATGCTGTTCATTTACTCAGTTCTTTAATTTGCCTTGCTTTGGTGTCAGTCAATGCAAAAGGAAAGATCGATGAATAACCTGCGCACCTTTCTCCCACAGAAGGGCTATTGGTGGATGTTCTATCTGCGAGGCAGTCAGGTTGGAGCGGATCCGGCGCAACTCCCTGAGAGATTGCTCTGCTGAAGGACAGCAAGCGTCGTCGTTGTTCTTGAACGAGTCAAAGAAGGGACCAATTTCCGGCACCACGCCCTCCATGTTCTAGCATCCTTTCAGAACGACAGATCAGATGGTCGGCTGAAGGAAGCTTACCCTCGTCCAACGCTCCAAGGCCCTGGCAAGGCACCTGACATCGTCTTTGAAGGGGTTGCATAGTCCCACACGCAGGCCCACAAGTTGGTGGCCTATTCTTCGGTTTCGATGGGCAATAGCACTGTCAATATCGGCATTTTCTGGGAAAATGAGAGATTCCCCAAAATCAATGTAAGCGTATCTGACTGCTTCCGCAGTCCTCAAGAGCTTGGAGGGCACCTGGGGCATTCTATGGCCTAGGACGTTGATAACAAGGTTCTGTTCGATGATATCTCCGTGTGAGATCCGATTTTCGTGCAAAAACGCTAATCCCTAGTTGTATATAGGTTAGAATAGCATATAAAGAGAACCAACGGAGGAGGTACTTCGAAGAGTATTTCGATAACGTGTAGCATCTCTGCCACATTGGTAAATGGACTAAAACGATGGAACACGATGTTCTCCCATCTGCTCAATAAATTTGTCAACCTGCGACGACTTATTCCGAGGCATTTTGACTCGGGTACATACAGCGCTCCCAGTGCCAAGAACGTTTGCGCGGCATTTGCAGGAACGATCAACGGCAGTGCGGCTTTCTCCGCTATTGCCTACGATACTTACCATTCCCCTTCAATCTTTATCTTGCCTGCACAGAGCATTGCAGACCATTCAGGAGGCAGTTGTCCTGTGCTTCTGCTCGATTGTCTTTGCCTGAGTCTATAACGACATTAGCTATGTATTTGAAGTGCGTGCCCCCCCGAACGTCCTGATACATGCCGTACCCTGCTCCGTCGCGGATCAAACCCGTCACAAATCGTTGATCTGCCCATGGTAATCTGAACCCTGTCGCTACCTCCATAGATTGTGTAGTCAAGGAATGTCTGCAGGGTCTCCTGCAGGATCCAGCAATCAAAGGTGATCTGCCATGACCACCTCCCTCTTGATCTGCACTGAAAAAGAACAGACCAGTTATTGACGAGAAGAGCCGTTGAACTGGTTGCCCACGAGCATGGTATCTCCCCCCAGCAGCTGAACGAACGGGTCCTGGATCGCCCACTGAAGCTGGTCTTCGCTGATCCAGTCCATACTAGGTGCGAAATCGAGGACAACCTTACTTGCAATATCTCTAATAACCACTCACAGCATGATGAGGGATGTCGTGGACCGATACGCAGTCTTAATGAGCGCTGGGTACCCGGAAAAGTTGTTGCTCTGCCTCAAAATGTCAAAATGCCTCGGACCACTGCCGCGCGCAGCGTCGGCCGCTTACCACAGGTATCCAGGAGGCCCGGGTCCTACCTTGGAACGACAGCGAAAACCAAACCGTCAAAAGTCAGAAAATCGATGACAGGCAACGTATGGTTTCTCGGGTCCTTTCTTGCCCCTGGAGAGTTCAGGCGCTGATACACCTTCAACTCGCTAGAAGGGGTCGGCCCGGATACCAGCCTTTCAGCAATCGAGGTAAATCACGACGGAAAAACCAACAGAAGGAAGTGTTACCGAATTATAAGTTCTCGGCCATTAGAATCTCTAGCTGGCCATACTCGAAATCCCTGAAAGCATTAGACGATTTCGGTCATACGATTAGACTTGATAGACAGTGCCAACCTCAATGTAGTAAAAGTCCAACTCTTCCTCGGTTTTGTAGAAGCGGCGACCATATGGATAAGGGTTAGGTCCATCGTGTGATGCTGCGGGGCCCTCCGGTTGAATGGCGACGAATTTCTTTACATCCCAGACATAGAGATGATACCCTTTTGACTTGAAAAAGGGGATAAGGAAGGTCCAATTCGCGGCCATTTTCAAAAGCTGGGGGGCTTGAGCATGCTTCGAGTTGAAGGTCCATGACTTGGCGAGGTCATTTGTGAATGGGGCCTTAGAGCGAAACATTTTAGCGCTTCGTCACGCAGAAATGGGCTCCGAGATCTTGTCCGCTGTGCAATCGACCGAACCCTCGTCTGAGCGAGAGAAACATGCGCGTAATCAACCATAGTCGGTGTTGGTGTTACTAGAAACCCAGTTTGGACCGCCATCGCAATCTGAGCTCCGCTCTCGGCATCCAAGAACACACATCATCGCAGTCACTTGGCCAGTGCGTTGACAACTCAGATTCAGTCGCCCGTGCCTTATCACAGACTCACAAACCCCCTTGTACCTTCGATTTCACTTGAAATCCCTGCGTTTTCTACGGTCAACGTCCGTCGATTCCCCACGTTGCAATGCCACTCAATCCCTGACTTCTCTCATTCAGATCAAACAACTCGAGCTATGACTCCATCAGAGCTGGATTCAATCGTGGAGGCGATACTGAAAACGAACGACGCTCCAGCTGACGACCAACGCCCCGAACTTATCGCGAGGCTCAAGGAGCTTCAAGATCCTCCAGGAGGCCAATCCCTCAGCTCTGAGTTACCTCGTGAGACTCAAGACCTGGGGCAAAATGTCACGGAGTGTGGGCGGGTACAGCAATACAGGCTGGCCCTCTCCTGCCTCCGGAGCCTTCCAGACGAGATTTGGGCGCGTATCTTCGAAGCAGGACTTACCACTTGGTGGAGTGTGAACCATACATACCTTCAAACTTTGGAGCAAGTTTGTCGGCTCTGGCGATTCATCGCTTTGAACCACTACCCCTTATGGTCCCTGCCACCAGATATATACCTTCCTGACATCTTCGACCCCAGACCCCTTCACTCACAAATCCAAATTTTGGAGCGAAAGCTTCGAATCTACCTATCGCGGTCAGGAGCGACCCCGCTCTCTGTCAAATTCACGACTTCGCCGGAAGTTTGGGATGATTCCGACGCAAGGGCTTTGGTGAAGTCGAAACTTCTTTCCCTACTGGTTGCCCAGTGCCCCCGCTGGCAATCAGCTGAATTGTGTATGCCTGTCGATGTAATCGACGCCGTCCTCCAGCCAGTCAAAAGCAGCATACCATTGCTTCGAACTCTTCGGCTCTTTGTAAACCCCCCTTCCACCCCCGAGTCTCGTTCCCAAGAGAACATCAATTTCCAGATCGATTGCTTCAAAGACGCGCAAAGCCTGCGCCATGTTAATCTCACAGCCCCGTTCAGCGATCCTTTGCTTCATGTTGACCTCCCGTGGGCCCAACTCGAAACCTTTGAGGCGACGACTGCCGGATCATACTTGTTCAGCGTCGAAGACTTTACCGAAGACGAACCTATTCAATTACTGGACCTGGAGCTCCATTTCCATGGCTCAAAGCATCCCTTTGCATTTTGTCCTCCCGTAACCCTTGGCAATCTCCAAAGGTTGACGGTCTACGCAAACCAACAAAGCCTATCTTCCCTGGAAATTTTCGACCTGATCACTCTTCCAGCTTTATCAAACCTCACGATCAAAGGAGAGTTTAGCCCTCTGGAACGCTCAGCGCGTTCCCTATGCAGCAAGGTTCTAGATTTTATCAAGAGGTCAAAGTGTTCCTTGCAGCATCTATCTTTCGAATTTCCTTCCGACAGTCGCCAGGAAGCGCTCTACCACATTCTTTCCCTCTCTCCCGACCTCCAGCATCTGGAAATTCCTCACTTAGACTCTGATGGCCTGCGGAAGCTTGTCCTGACCCCAGAAGGTTCCCCGAAGGGTTCGTCGAACTCTCACTCTCGCCATCCGAATATTCTTCCCAAGCTCAAAGTCCTAAAGCTTTGCTGGTACGGGGATTTTGATAATCCCATAACCGACCCACCGTATTTTCCTCTGAACGAGACGGGCGTTGTAGATGCATCAGCTCTCAAGGACTTGGTATATTCCAGGACAGAGGCACTGTACGGCTTGGAATCCGAAGGGCATCGCGGAGAATTTCGCCCTCTGCAGGAGGTAGATCTTCGAAGGTACAATACCATGAAGTTGGAAAGCGAGTGGAACAAAGCGACCGATATCAACGTGGAGAGAATCTCGGATACATTGACCCAAGAGTTTGAGGACAATCTCAGAAATATCCAATACTATGGATGGACCCATCCAGATGATCAGGCATTTCAAGATGAAGCCCGTGCCAATCCTGAAATCCACGAGCTGTTGGACAGCCAAATGCTCAAGATGGAAAGCCTTGATATACAGTCATACCCAGATACGTTTGTTCTTGCAGTACGTTCACACTCTCCTTGCTACCGAAGACGGTCGCTGACTTTATACAGAGAAGGAACATTCCTCATCTTTTGGAAGAAATTCGAAACATGGGGCCTGGTCGCATCCCAGGAGATGGTATCCTCGATCTTCGGGGGCGCGCCGGTAGGCTGAGTGACAAGTGGAGACCTTTCCTCCTGCGCGACGCTAGAAAGTCTTGGAGGTACACTGCGAATGTGGCAGCTCAATTGATTTGTCGTTCGCCCTTTGAAACTCATGCAGATCAAGGCAAGGGCTTGTTTTCATCTAATGTTTTGAGATTGGGAAACACCAAGGCTAATCACAGGCACTTCTTTTCTCTAGATCAAATCTGGGCAGACATCATATCATATCATCCCTGAACGTGAACTCAAGATCCAGCCTTCGTGCTAGTGCCTGTCCCGTTTCTCAACTGCGATCTGCAGATATCGTTGGGTCTTGGCTTGGCTTCGAAAGTCCGTGGATTGTTACTTACAATCAAGTTTGAGTAGTGCGATACATGGAAGTTGCAATCGTGGAGTGTATAATTACCTACCCTGCACTAGAGATAATCGGGTTCTGCAATTAGCATCAAGCTGAAGACAATTCGCTCTGGCGCTCATGGAAGCATTGAACATTCATCTCAGGTCAAATGCGTCGAGTGCAGTCGCCGGATACCAGGGATTTAAGCTCATGCCAGATCTAACGGCGTAAAGGTCCAACGTTGGTCCTGGGGGGACTATGCATTCGGTGGACCCGGTCTATGGGATCCCGGAGTCCCGGAGTCCTGTCCCCAGACGGGGCAATGGTGCTAAGACCAACTAAGACTCATAAGTAGTACGTCGATCATTCCTTTCACATTCTCGAGCTCAACCGTCCCTATTCGAGCGTAAGTGCTTTGGTTCGGTGAAGAGAAAGCAGAGAGCAACTACCAATCTCCGATCGGTCAGACGATTCTATAGCATATTGTCGACCGATGGCCACAGAATATCAGGCCGCGATACCACACGAATTGGATGCAATAATCGAGACCCTCGTAAAGACGAACGATCCTCCATTGGGCAACCAAAGAAGCCCAATGACCGCCAGACTTCAGACTTTACAGCATGGTACCCAACAAAGCCTGGTCTCAGAGCACAATGCTGAGAAACACCGACGAACAATACAAGACTACAAGCTGGCGCTTTCCTGTGTAAGGACTGTCCCAAGCGAAATATGGCAGGCTATATTCGAGGCAGGAATCTCTGATTCCTCCTCCAGAGACGGATATCTGCGGCTCATCTGCGGCGTTTGCCAGGGATGGCGATGTCTTGCCCTCAGTCACTGCATCCTTTGGGCAAGGCTTCCGCTCATTGAACACCCCAGAGTAGTCGGGAGCTATTCTCGGTCATTCTCGTCGAGGATACGTGAAGAAGCAACCATCATACGACGGTATCTATCGCGATCTGGAACAGTGCCAATATCCTTCGACTTCAGAATCTTCTTGGACGCCTGGAAAGACCCTCAAGTTAAGACGGACATTCAAAATACCCTCCTCCCACTGCTGATCGAGGAATGCCACCGATGGGGATCGGTTTTCATTTACCTCCCTGAACAGGCTTTTCACGAATGGCTACACCCAGTGGAAGGAAGACTCTGTATGCTTCAAACCGCGAGGCTTTATGTTGGGAACAATCCGATCTCGAGCCTGGTGCAAGAAGGGGAGCCAGATACCAGACCAATGCAGATTCGCTGCTTTAAGGAGGCGCCGATGCTGCGAAATTTCGAGCTACTCACCACAGGCTTCACAGGGACAACTCTCGAAGTTGCCCTCCCTTTTTCTCAGCTCGAAAATTTTGTCGCTGTCTCTGGACCCGATACATGCTGCGAAGACTTGCTCGCAAGTAATCCGACTCATTTACGGGAAATGGACATCAGCCGCTTCGATCCCATACCGCCAATGCCACTCCCAGCCCCTTCGCTCTTCCTCCAACATCTCACCCGTCTCAGGCTCTACACCACCGAGGAAACCCTCTCCATATTTCGCCTTCTCGATATCCTGATACTTCCTGCTCTGTGCATACTCCACATTTCCGGAGAGTTTGATTCCGAATCTGCAAGGCCGTTGTTCCGCAAGATTCTTCTCCTCATTCAACAATCAGGATGTTCAATCGAGAAACTAACCATCCTCGCTCCTCTCGATACACAGCAAGAGGAGTTCTACGAAATATTAAGCCTCTCCCCAGGCCTGCAGTGCCTGGAAGTTCCTCACATTGATACCCAAGGGCTACGGAAACTCACCCTCCATACGAGCGACGCCCCATCACAGCAATTGATTCCCCACTTACGGGTCCTGAAGCTGTGCTGGTACGGCTTGCCCCCGGACGGTCAGCACCCGGGGACGGTCTTTTTTGCAGCACTCAAGGAGCTAGTTGGCAATCGTGCATCCCTGGGCCAAGTTCACCTTTCCAGATATCAAAGCTGGGATCTGCATGTACAGGTGGAAACCGAGTCTCTATGGAATCCGACCGCCACAGACGTGAACTCCGAGGACGCGCTAGTGCTAGCATCTCAGGCTGAAGACTTTGAACAGACCCTTGCGGAATTCTTACAATACTCTTTTATACTCTGGTATACCCCCCAACAACATGCGCTTGCTTGCACAGACACCGTGTTGCAGGAGGAGCTCGATCGAGCGATGTGTAAGTTGGAAAGTATGAATTTGGCGCATCGTGCTAATTCACTTGCTCTTGTGGTACGTGACTACGTCTTCCTTCGACAGTACCACGATCAACTGAATCACGCTGACCCTTGTTGCAGAGAAAGAATATTCTGCAATTGTTGCATGAATTAAACCAGTTGGAGGCAGGAGTTATCCCGGGCGATGATCGGTTTGCCTTTCGAGTGCGCGCTGGAGAGGTCTGTCAAAAATGGAAGCCTTTCATCTTGCGGGATGCCCGAGCTACCCAGTATGCTTGGAGATACGTCGACCACTCCCTTTCCATATTGACATGTCGTCCTGTCGATGAAGGTATGTTCACCCACCCTGCGCATTTACTCGCACGAGTTGAGATACCTATATGACGTATTTAGACGAAGAGAAGACTTGGAAAGACATCATCTCTCGTTGCAACCCTTGACGGTGCAATACCGAGTGGGATGCTGTTTTGTCTCAACCAACTCCTACAACCGCGTGGTCAAATCGATGTCATTGTACAATAGGATCGTCGAATTCAACGTGAGGTCGAAAGAGTATACGTGGTTCACAATGTAAAAATGTATATCGAGCGGGAACGAGAGCATAAACGCATGCACGGTCTGAATAGAAGCGAGAACCTAGAATTACATGTACATCGAGCAGAATATAGATCAACAGTAAATGGAGTGCAAGGCAAAGTTACATGAGGCGAGTCAGGACGTTTAGGACGGAAATGCAAAAGATAAGCAAGCATTTAATAGTTAGATGAAATGAGAACTAGAATGTATACCAAGAGAGAGTTCACCGACAAAGATGTCAGAACACCATCCCATCCGAATTCTTCGCGAGCACCTTTACCGCCGCCGATGAGACATTCTTGCACTCATCGATCTCCCTGACGATTGGCGCCACCCCCTTCGCCTTCGCCTTCAGCAAACACAGATCCCTAAATGCAACGGACCAAGGAAAGTTGGAAGAGGGGCCGCAAATGTTGACGGCACACGACGCCTTCAACCCCTCCAAGTTGGACTGGTAGATTCGAAGGCCTTCGAGAGGCTCACTAAACCTCCGTGCAGCAGGGTACATACTATCCGTAGCCTGATCGCTCTTCGAGCTGTAAGCCTTCTTCTTCGCCTTCGGAGAGGACTTGCCCGGTGAAAAAAGCACTTCGTCCTGCTTCTCGATCTGGGACCGAGCATATTCTTGGTCGAAAATAGCTTTCGCGTCCTCGACATGCGCGCGAATCTTCTGCAGTTCTCTGTGAAGGAATCTACCGAAAATCTTCTCTTCGTGGTCCATTGATCCTTGGAGCTCTTGAGCATACGCCAGGGCTTCGGAATACGGCTTTGTAAGGTCTTTGTCTCTATGCACCTCGGGATTGAACAAATGAGGGTTGGGAGGCTCGATGAGCGCTCGGAAAACCTCCATGAGCTCGGTTTCGATGGTATCGCCCTCGTCACGTAGTCGTGCTAATATCCCGAAAGGGGCGGGTTTCGCGCTGTAGTTCTTCCTGTCACGGATGAAGACTAGCTCCAGGAGACGAAGTCCAGACTTGCTCGCGTCCAGAAGCTGATTAAAACTACAAAGGGAGGAATCAGCATACTGGACGAATACTTCAGACAAAGACTTGCAACTTACACATAAGCTAACCGAATCGTCTCTGGGTGATCAAATCCTCGAGTAGCGATCGCCGAATCATGGAACCCAGAATATATTCCCTTCACAGGTGAGGCGAGGTTGCTCATGAGGACATCTTGATACGACGTCTGAGCGTCCGCGGATGGTTTCTTCACAGCCCTAGAGCAGAAATCTACCACCGAGATAACATCCCTCTCAAAGTTCTGATCGATGAGGTTAGCGGGCTGCTCGGTAAGGGGCTTCGACTGGAAAGGTGTAACAAGATCTTTCTGACGGAAAATGTTGACAATGTCTACATTGAACGTGCGAGGAAGAAGAGTTTAGCAAGTTAACCCCTGGAAAAGGCGCGAGAGGGCAAAACGAACCTCCGTCCATATCGCCACCGCTGAGCAGACTGGGGAGACTGCAAGTCCCGTTCACGGAAACGATAACAACGTCGGTGTACTGGGCGAATGCTGGTATGTCGACCGCAACAGCCTAAGGACCGAATAAGCAGTTGACATGAAGCTAACGAACACCAAGTCTCACCTTTTGAATATCTGAAGGAAGGCGCATCGGATAACGACCCAGCTGGAAAAAAATGAGTCAGAACCTTAGGAACAGCACCGAGGAAATGAATATGCGTCACTTACAAGAACTGGACCTTTTATGACATAGTAAGGCAGCTCGTTCTCGTCCTTCATAGGTACAGACGATCGGAAGTATATTTCGCCCTCTTTCAGAAGTCCCAGGGGATCGCGCATTGGCGAACGGGCATTGACACCCTTGAGGTGATCTGCTGTGATGACCGTAGGATCTTTGAACATAAATAAGTATCCCGTCAAAAAGGTTTAGATAGGGAGAAAAGGAAAGAGCTTACCAGGAATCAGCCAGGCCGCAATCGAGTCCTTCAACGGTATCTTATACTTCTCGACCGCAGTTGTAATAGACGTCTTGATAACCTGCTTGAGTTTATTTTGGACAAACTTTGACTCCGTTGGGTGGAAACCTGCTTGAATAAGCTCCAAAAGGGATTCTTGGAGCGCAAGAGGAGCTGAGTCAAATATTGTCAGCCAAGGAGAACATATGAGAGGAGCAGGGACGGTAAATGGAACCCAAAAACTCACCGCCGCTATATTGATTTCTCCCTGTATACGTAGCGGGCTCTGCCATCTCCTCCGAACTCTCTTCACTGTCCACATCGTCATGGCCCCACGAATTCCTCTTCAACCCCAATGCTACGCTCGCACCCGCCGCAATCCTAACCATCCTCGAGCTCGAGACACCTCCCGCCCTATTAACCGCATCATACAACAGGACCATACTATCCCACTCCAAGAGCGGCATGATCTGCTCTTTTAACCCCTCCCTGAACAGCTTGACGATGGTCTCCTCCGGCACATTATTGAAGTGCAGATTGAGAATACTCTGCATCGACAAAGCAATATGCGTCGAAGCTTGACTCGGAGCCAACAGCTCAAAAATCCTATGCCCGCGATCCTGGACAGGGTTTTTGATTTTGTTCTGCGAATCGCGGATCCAGATTCTAGGTTCGTCCGAATTGTCTGTTGGGTGTCGGACCCAGAGACCTTTGGCGCCGTCGATACGGCCTTGGAGAGCAGTAGGCGCGCTCTCGTAGCCCATCTTGCGGGTGATGGCCGTTAGCGCTGCGAGGTTTATAAACCCGCATCCATCAGTCATGATTTTTTCGGTTGGGGCTTTAGGATCGTCGACGGGCCAGTCGGAGGAGACTGTGAGGCAGCATGGTCAGAATGTGGACGACATGGGGTTAGTGTGATGAAGGACTCACAGATGTCACCGATGAATTCGATGTTCTCTTTCTTGAACTCGATGACGGGGACAGTGTTTGAAAGACCGATCGCGTACCGCGTCACGAACTTGCTGATAGCCTGACCGGTGCACCGCAATCAGTCTCGAACCTCCTTCGACAAAATAAAGATGGGCATACCTGACGCGAATTCAGCTCCATGGGATTATGCCACTGCATAAACTCGACAAAGGAGTGACGAAAGTTGTCGCCGCACCAAGCCATAGCCTCCCTCTCATAATCCTGATCAATCTCGACCATATACACGCTCCCATCCTTACAATGGAAGGGAACATAAATTCGCCCGAGGAGTATAAATTGCTGACACAGAAATTCCTTCACCTGTTCGCGAACCTCCAGGAGCAGCTTGTCCGAGACCCGGAGCTGCAGAATACGACGAGAGCCAGCGTATCGAGCGAACCTGTGCGATCGCCGTTTCTCGAAAGGCTGAAGCTCAATCTTGAATTTAGAGCCACCAGCGCTAGCCGATTTCTCAGCGCGAACAAGCTTCGCGAGCTGCTGGACTTGACCTCCATGCCAATCGGAGTCGCCCTTCCACTCGCCCATAAGGCCAAGCATACGTCCTCGATTCTCGCGGATGGCTTCTTGCTCCCTGTCGAGTTCGATCCTACGGGAGAGGTCGTTAGATGATAATCATGTCATGGATATGGTAGGACTAGTGCCTTACCAGACCTTGGGATCCGTCCCACTAGACGCCTTCTCCCCTGACTTCATCATCACTCTCGGCACCTTGGGCGCAGCAGCTTCATTCGTCCCTGTCAATTGCCCCATATTCTTGATCACATCGTCCCATGACCACCGACGGTCTTCAGGGATCGAAGTCGCGCCGCGCGCGAGCTCGTATTGAACTCCCCATTCGATCTGTAAGGAGTCGAAGAGAGATTGAGCACGTCTGTCGTGCGCGATGACGAAAGGCTTGAGCTCGGTTCCGAGGGGAATTTGGAGAAATTGTGCGACGTTTGGGTCTACAGGAACGGGGGGACGAGAGCTCGGTAAATTCGATTCCGGAGAGGGACGGGGGCTTCCTAGAGCCGGTGGCTGCGATATCGGGGATGGACGAAACCTGGGCATCGTAGATGGCTGCGATCCCGCCCCAGATCTCGCAGGCGCTGATGCCTGCCGAGCCGGCGCAGGTGGAATACGAGGGGCATCCGAGAAGACATCGGGCTGCGATATCGGAGGGCTGAACGTGGAAGGCTGGCCTGGCGAAGCAGCAGCACGGGAGGGAGAGGGCGCGGAACCGGCGCGAACTCCGAATTGGGGTGGTCGCGCGACCTGCTTCCCTTTGGATCCGGAGGGCGTGGCGGGTACTTGGAAATTCCCCGATGAGTGAGATATGCTTCCGCCTGGTGTCGCTGAGTTCGAGATAAAAGCCGCTGGCTTTAAATCGGCGCCGATCGTCGTTGATTTAAAGGGGCTTTGTGGGGAGGAGGAATACTGAAAGGGATCACTCGGCATGCGGGATAAGCTTCCGCGGGAGTTTAACGAAGTTAAACTTGTCGTATTGGATGGAATAGTCGAGGGTGGAGACGAAGAAGGTGATGAGGAAGGAGGGTCCTCCACCTCTGACTCGACTGAAGAAGCCGCAAGAAAGCACGGTGAACTCATGAACAAGTTCAATGGTTGGACAAGGATTACTTACTCTCAGTCTGGCCTTCGTACTCATCAGAATCAGATACCTCGATGGGTGTTTCACGGCGCTGTCTCCTCAATTCCTCAATTTTTCGGTCAGTCATTTGGTCCCATGAAGGACTCAAAACACTCGATTGGGAGCCACTCGAGGGCGACCCCTGGGAGCTGGCATCTGAATAGCTCTCATAGCGAGATACGGTGCCTGTCATACGCAGATGTCAGTAAGATGAGCTGATGGCAACAAGACAAGTATTTCCTACTAGGAGAAGGTACCACGTAAGGACGGTGCCGTCGTGGAGAGCCTTGCCTGATCGTCGATGCAGACGATGGCTCGACCTCACCTGCCCGTCTTGATGGGGTACTCTGACCCTGCTTCCTTTGCTTGAACGCACTGGATAGTGATCGTCCAGGGCTCGTCCTAGGGCCTCCAGATGTCTGAGAGATGGGACTTGCTTTCATCTCAGCAACGATGTATTTCCAACGATCGTCTTCGCCAGATGAAATGAAGCCCTCGCTTTCTGTGGTATGATCGTGGTTGTCGCCAGAAGGTGTCTGAAAGACAGAGGTAGGTGGGGTGGGAGATGAATATTAGCGCCAGGAGACCTCACCCTTATAAGAGCCCAGGTATCAGTACCCCTTTTCTTTGACATATGTCAGGTAGAGTTTCCCAGAGGGTCGTGCTCGCGGGGGCAGGGTACAGGTAGAGAATTAGGGTATACTTGAATTGGGTATCTCAGAATTAGTGCTATCGCATGGACGGGTATCTGGCGTTCGATCAGAAGGAGAAGCGCGTCAAAGCGTCCCCCAGAGAAGACGCGGGGCGGAACTGGCAAAAGGACAAGGTGCTGGTCGATCCCGATCCACGAAAGACCCTGTGACAGCCCAATCCAACACGCGTGTGACAGGCATCACGTGTATGTGACAACATCAGCAGCGCGTGACATTTCCTCGTTGACGTTCTCCTCGTTGCTCAACGACCTCGACGATGTTCACTTCCTCTGCTGCCCAACGCGCTAAACGACGCTC
The DNA here is from genome assembly GCA_027579765.1 of Candolleomyces efflorescens. Taxonomy (NCBI): domain Eukaryota; kingdom Fungi; phylum Basidiomycota; class Agaricomycetes; order Agaricales; family Psathyrellaceae; genus Candolleomyces; species Candolleomyces efflorescens. The sequence continues at coordinate 166,486 of JAMZDL010000037.1, forward strand.
CCACAATCGACCGGAGCTCTCAGACGAGCAAAAGCAAGAAATCAAGGAGGCATTCGAGCTGTTCGACACGGATAAGGATGGATGCGTGGACTACCACGAGCTCAAGGTTGCGATGCGCGCCCTGGGGTTCGATATGAAGAAGGCGGAAGTGCTCAAAATACTGCGAGATCATGATAAAACAAATCACGGTCTCATGGATTTTGAAGATTTCGCGAAAGTTAGTGAGTTGCACTCCCTCTTACTCTTCCTAGAATCCACCCATTTATTCGCGTTCAGTGAGCGAAAGAATCCTAGCGCGAGATCCAATAGAAGAAATACGTCGCGCCTTCCAACTGTTTGACGACGACAACACCGGAAAAATTAGTCTGCGGAACCTACGTCGCGTGGCGAAGGAGATTGGGGACCGGTTAGAGGACGATGAATTGTGCGTGTCAACCAATCTCGTGTTTGCCGGTATGCTAATCATTGTAACCCCAGGCAAGCGATGATTGACGAGTTCGACCTCGACGGGGACGGTGAAATCAACGAGCAAGAGTTCCTTGCCATCATGACAGACGAGGCATGACCGACCTGATCACGACCCCACTATTTCACTTTACTCGTATTTATTAACTTGCTCGTTGTTTTGCTTACAGCTGTCGCTTTGTTCCGATAGGTACGTAGTCACCCTCGATCCTTCACGTCCTCCCATTGATTGATTTGGCTACCGTGTTCACAGATCGTGTACTATTCTCAAAATGTACTATCATACCATGCCGATAATCTCTAGTCCAATTGGACAATCGTTATGTCACAATCTCACAGCGAAAGGATTAAGGAAGGATAGTTGTACGTCAACGCCACCCCAGTTGCTTCACGGTTCACACCTTCCAACCTCGTATACTTAATCTACATGCATGAGCGTCTCGAAAACATTTCTAGCTAGCTGCACCGAACTCCGCCGTTCGAAGCACGTGTCAATCGCGCTGCTTCTCGCCGCTCACTGCGCTTTCCTCTTCTTCTCCCTCTGTCATCACCTTCATCTATCTATCGAATGTCATCGCACTATCGCCAGTCCCCGGGTAACAGGGGTGGATCCGGAGAGTATTATCAAGTCGGGGGATACAACGGTATCCAGGGGTGCGCCCAAACTCGTTAAGCCATAATATAGTTAGCTGCTAACAATCTACGGTGCACCACAGGCCTGGTAATACTCCAAAATGGGGCCAAGAAGGCCCACTCGCACAAGCCCTCTTTGGGCCAAACTCACCGTTGCGGCAGAGGGACCGCGGCCATAATAACCCTACTGGGCCAGTTGAACTGGTACTTGGTATGCAGTCCCTGGCCAATATACACGCGACGTTCATTCAACGTCTTCAATGAAGGCATCAAAAGGACTGGCGCCTCTCATATCCTCCTGACAGCAGGTGAAGCGTTCGATTATACGCTCGCCAATAGACTTCGCCCACCGAACAAAGCAAACGCGCTCGGGCCAGACGACTTTGAGTCTCTGTCCCCTATTATTTTCGATAACGTGGATGAACTGAAGAAGAAGCTCAAGAATTTGACCAAGGATAATAATCCTTACCGGGACCAGAATAGGGACGCGGGGTTCGCGAGAGCGCAGTTTGAGCTTAGCCGGTCCGTCCCCTCTTTGTCTCTAGTTTCTTTAGCAAAGCTAATCCTTCCCCTTTCGTAACAGCGTATTCTACCGCCTCGTACAACCTCACTCGACGCTCGACCGTGCAAAGTACAGCCTCCCCCGCGATTTACAGTTCCCACCTTCTGCTAGAGTACTCACGCTGTCCTTCAACGTTTGGTCACTCAAGTTTGACACGCGTGCCGAATCTGAAAGGCTTAGGAACCCGCGAATACTGGATGTGGCGTTTGCGGAAGTAGATGTCCCCTCCTTTAACCTGAAGGTGGGATCGGTGCAGCATTATGTGCCGAGTGAGAACAGCGGTTTTATTAGGGATCGGCCTAGGGAGGTTGGTAAAAGCGTCTTTCCTTCCTTCTATCAACGAAGCTAATAGGTTGGGTTCGGTTTTTGTTTTATAGACTTTCCAACACCTCATTCAACACAAAGACGTGATCGGACAACATATATCCGAGTTCCTCTCTCGAGGACCTGGACCTAACATTCTGCTGGTATATGATATAGAGGCGACGGAGCATGTGCTGGGGGCGCTAGGCTGCGAGTTCAAGGGTCAAACTATCAGGGGCCTACTTCCTCTGGATAATACGGTCAGACCCCATCTCATGCAACAATCTCACCTGCTCTAAACATCCACGCACTACATGCACGACAGACATACTCATCCTACGATCAACGAAAGAATCGAAACCGATCCCGCTCTCGCTCGCCCACTCGTTCAAGTAGTAGCACGACGACACGCGATCCTCGCCGACCACCAAACCGAGAGGACAGTAGCAGCAGTAGCGCTGGCCGTCGAACCTCTTCCACCGCCGGAGGGAAGAACGTAATCATCGACGCCCACAGCCTCTTCTTTACCATGATGGCCGAGCGCGAAAGACCTGGAACATCTCGACCTACAAGCCTCAGTACGCGGTTAGGCATCAGTCAGGTCCCTAAGGACGGAGAGTGGGGTGCTGCACACGCCGTACGGTACGTATATTGAACTTCGTGCCTTACATACAAAGATTTGACGTTCTTCCTTTTTACGTAGGCTACTCGCCGAAATCTGGAAAGCCATGGCTTCGGGCCCCACGATCGACGAACAACGAACAACGTGGCCGAGTCGGGCTGCATCTGCTACAGCCAGCATCCAGCAGCAGGCAACATCAGGGCCTGGACCCTCTGAAGAAGACGAAGACTTTGACCCGGAGGATATGGACCCCAACGATTATAAACCCCCAGTTTCTTCTGTTCCTGCCGCGGCTGCTGGGTCACGGTATGATGAATCTGACTCTGACTCTGATGACGAATATTGAGGGGGGCTGGTAGAGTGTGTTTCTCTCCATCTCAAAACCATCTATACCATATACCATATCATATCTACGATGCTCATCCAAAAGAATCAAACAACCATTCAGGGCCAGAAAATGCTTTCAATGCTTGAGGTTCGAGGCACAGATACATTGTAGCTTGGACAGAGGTAAAGAGAGAGGGAAAGTGACACATCAAAAAGTGTTTCGATCCAACTTCCGATGGATGGATGGATGCTACTACGAGCTACTAATTGTACTACTATGCGGGATGAAACAGGTATCTATCATAATGAATTAGATTCAAAGTCCAAATGCGTGGGATATCGATATCAGAATAAAAAAAGAGGGGTAAAACAGGAAACGAGCTAGTGAGATCAAAAAAAGAGCGTGCGTGTTGAATCGTACTTTTGGTCGAGAGATCGTGAATAAACAGAAAAAAAGTTGAACATGGAGACACCTCGACCCAAAATATAGATAAAACAAAAACAAAACAAAAAGAATGTTGCTTTGAAGCCAGAGAGAAAAAAAAGAGAAGAGATGACATCGCATGCCATAACCAAAAACCCATTGGAGTATCTAGACTCCTGCCTTCCAGCTGGAAGGAGGGGGTGCTCTGCGTTGCCCAGCGGTTCTATTAGGTGTCGGACTCGCAGGTTGACTCGTCGTTCGCATTCTAGGGGTGGACTTCCCAAGCCCCAACGATGAACTAGACGAGGGAGGAAGGTTCCCATGCCCACCAAACGCGGACTCCCTCTGGCCTCTACCTCCACCTCCATTGGTCGTTGACGGCCCAAAGTCACCATACGAGCTCCTCGAGGAACTCCAATTCTGCATCCCGTTCGGAACACCCAACCCACCCCCATACTCGCTCCTCGAACTGCTCATATTCATATTATACGCCGACCTCGAGCTCGGGAAAATAGCCGACCCCGTCGACCAATTGTTCCCTCCACCTCCCATCATACCCATCCCACCACCCATCCCCATCTGCCCCGGCATCATCCCAAACATCATCTGCGCAGGTCCAGGCGACGCGCCTCCATACACACTCCCACCTCCATACCCACCCACATTCGAACTTCGCTCCCACTCGTCAGCAGCAGCGGCCATAGCCTGCTGAGCCACCGCCATCTGGTACGCCTGCTTGGCAATCATCATCGCTTGCTGGTGCGCCGCCATGAAATTGGGGTCGTTGGGTGGTGGGACCATGAACTGTGCAGGCGAAAGCATCCCGTTAGAGGGCATGTTCATGTTCATGTTCATACCCATGTTCATGCCCCAGTTACCTGGGGGTGCTAGGCCCATGGGGTTTGGCTGTTGCTGCTGCTGCATGCCCATCGGACTCAACATCATCGGGTTCATAGTCGACATCCTCGGGTTGAGCTGGTTAATCGGCATATCTTCGTCGTCATCATCAACAATCGGTCCACGACCATTGATAACATTCCCGAGCTACCACCCAAAAATCAGTATAAAGAAAGCTCTTTAACATAAAAAAACACACCTCAATAGCAGCCTTGGCCTCCTCCCTCCTCCTCTCCCTCCTCCTCTCCTCCAACTGCTGCTCCGAACTCTTCCCCCCACCCACCCCATCCCTCTCCCTCTCCCTATTCGCATTCCTACTCCCAGGCCTCGCCAAGAACTCTCGACTCCCACCCACCCCACTCACTTGCACCACATTCAAATCATCCTCAAAACTCACACTCCGTCTCTTCATATGCTTCCCCTTATTCTTCGTACTAATCCCCAACCCACTCGCTCCCCCACTGTACCGATCCACATCCACGACTCTACCCCCCTTCCGGTCCCGCACCACCCCGTCCGGTCCCTTGATCCCTATATCGCTCCCGTCCCTCGGTGTGAGCGGTGCCCGACCGCTACTCGAATCACCCGTAGAGCTCGCGGGGCTATCACGCCGCATCGCAAACGGCTTGTTGATATTCGAATTGACGACGATGCTAGACGACGAGTTGTTGGGACTCGACGAGGGTGGGATGGCGGTAGTGGGCGACGGAGCGTGGTGCGTCGGGACGGGCATCATAGGTAACATCGTCGAACTCCTCTGCCTAGGCTGCTGCGGCTGCTGCTGCATCGCAATCGTAGCTCCAACAGCTCTCAACGCGTTCGCATTCGCATTGCCATTCGCACCGGGACTGTTGTTGTTGTTGTTGTTGTGGCTGCTGCTATTCCACTGCCCATTCCCACTCGCAGAAGCCGAAGTCGAAGTCGCAGAAGTAGACGTAGACGTAGAAGCCGGGATCAACGTACTACTCCTCTTCCTCCCATTCCCATTCCCATTCCCATTGGACCCCACCGAACTCGCACTCGCATTCACACTCGCAAACGCAGCCACAGAACCCACACTCTCCCTCCTCCCCCCTCCCCCTCCCCCACCACTCCCCCCACTCGCACTACTCGCCCCACTCACACTGCTCCCCGCACTCCCTCGGTATTGTTGCTGTTGCTGTTGCTGCACCAAATCGAAATCAGGTCTCCTGGGAAACTGCGGTCTCGAAGTAACGCTGAACGAAGGTAAAGGCGCCCGCTGCTTGATAGGTATAGGCGTAATCTTATCCAAACTCTTCTCCTCTCCATTCGTCGTATCTTCGCCCGCTGGTTGTTCCCGTTTCTCCTTCTTCTTCTGGTGTTGTTGAGCTTGGTGTACCAACCCCCTCCTCCCAACACTCTCATACCCATAATTATCATCACTCTCGTCATCGTCTTCACTATGGCTGTCATCGCTACTCGTCAAATCCCCGTTATTCTTGCTGTTGCTGTTACGGTTGCTGTTATTGCCGTTGGTGCCGTGGTGTTGGTGATTCCTCTCCTCATCCGACTCGCCCGTAAGACTAATCAAATTAATCCCAGCACCCAAAAGATCCGCCAAACTCTGATCAGGCGGACTAGGCCGACTCGACACGATCCGCTGCGAAGGTGGCGGGGGCTGCAAAAGGGGTGGTCGAGTTCTCTGCTGTTGCTGTAACGGAGGAGACGCGGTAGAAGTCGAACTTGTCAAAGTCGCAGAAGAAGTAGCAGCAGAAGGCTTCTTCACAGTCACACCCCCACTCGACGACATCTCCACAGACGAATTGCCCACCGACATATTCGAAGTAGGCCTCGGCCCCGGACTCGCAGTACGCGCTCTCAAAAACGGCGCAGAGGGTCCAAGCACCGGAGATACAGGCGTAGGCGAAGTCGTCCTTGTCGCATCCGCAATCGTGTTCGTCGTAGTGGTTGTATGCCCATCCAAAGTCTTCTTCTTCACAGCCCTACTCAACCTCTCCGCCAACGCGTCCCTCTTGATCCTCTCCGGACTCGACTCCCTCTCCTGCGTTTGCTGTTGTTGCTGTTGGACCAAAGGCATGGTAACACTCCTAGGCGGCCTCCCATACTCCTTCCCAGGCGTCCCAGGCGGCGAAACAAACTTGAACGGCGGAGTCTTACTCGTCACACCCTGTAACGAAGGACTCATCGACATAGGGCTCTCCACAACCGGTGGTGGGGGCGGCGACGAAGGGGACCTCGAATCCGCACTCGACCCAGCGGACCCCGTACCCGCATGCAACTTGTTCGACGAGCCGCTCTGCTCACCCAACCCAGCCAATAACGTCTTCCCACCCGTAAACCCCGCCAAACTCTTCCCTCCCCCTTCCCCCGTTCCGTTCCCGTTACTCACCCTCGCAATCGTCGGAGCATTCCCAAACCTATTCGGTCCGCCCCCCGTCAACTCTTTAATATCAATAAGCGGTTTCTGATATCCCCCACCACCGGACCTCGCAGACACGTTCCCAGTAGAGTAAGACGACATCGCGCTCCCCGGTCGTCGGGGTGCTACGAGCATCGCGAGCGGTGCGTTGTCCGAATCGCTATCCACACTCGAGTCGACATCTGAATCCACATCGTCGTCGTCCGAGTCGTTGTCATAACCGGCACCCATTCGACGCGGGTGGTGGTGGTGATGTGAAGGCCCCCCATGACCAAGGTGCGTTGAGGCTTTCTTGGCGGTGGAGGAAGAGATGGGTTCGCCTGGGTTGGAGTGGACAGAGGAGTCGCGGATGTGTCGGGAGGCTCGTTTGTATTGCATGACCGTATCTGCACACAAAATAAAATAAAATAAATAAATGAGTGAATGAATGAATGAGTTGAGTGAGGACGTACCGGCTTCGTTAGCTGCATTCGCAGCCGCTACGACACTCGCACGCTTAGCAGCAGCCGAAGGCGTCAACGCACTCGTCGAATTACTCGCCCTCTGCCTCGTCCCCGCATTCCCATTCCCTCCACTATATTCGGACGAAGGTGGCGGCGACCCAAGAAAACTAGGACTCGGAACAGGCGGCGCACCACCCACTCTCGAATACCCATGCCCCAAATGCGATTTCGAACTCGACGGCACCGCAGGAGCCTGTGCCCTCGTAAACGACGAAGGGACCATCGAACTCCCATGCCCCATCTCCGATTTCGCTCTCCCCTTGTTCATCCGATCCTTCACCGCAACTGTAGGTGACGACGCCTCGTTCCCAAACGTCCCTCGCCTCAACCCCGCTGGACGGTACCTCCCCGCATCCTCTTCCGACTCTTCCTCTTCCTCTTCCGACGACTCGTCAGTATCAGAAGCATACATCGCAAACGACATGCCCGATTTCCGATGCTGTTGCTGTTGTTGTTGCTGGTGGAAATTCGAACTGGCAGGTGAACCAGACCGTATTTGGGCAATGTGCGGAGATGAACGCGAAGGTCGAGGACGTCCCCGATCACGATCAACTTCGCTGCCATACGCATTCTGGTTCTGGTTCTGGTTCAGAGGATAATGTGAGGAAGGTGGGGGTGGGGGTAACGGACTAGGCGACCTCCCAGAAGGCGAAGGCGACCCAGCCATACTCCTCCTCGCCTGAGCCTCCCTAAACGCAGCCACGGATATCCTCTGAGAGGAATCCGAATTATACACGCTATCCCCACGAGGTCGTGGGATGGGTGCTGCCAAGGATACGTTGGAAGCATTCGCATTCGCATTTGGGTTCGGGTTCGAACGCGTCGGGGAGGGTGCTGCCGCTGCGGGGGAAGCACCAACGTGGCGGAAGGATTTGAGACTGAAGGAAGAAGAGTCTTGGTGATCTGCTGGGGACAAGGACAGCGGTTCATCGTCGTTGGCTTTTTGCGGTGTCTTGTGGTTGTTGGACGAGGAGGAGGAGGCGGAGGCAGCAGACTTTGTCCAAGCGAACAGGGAGGGGCGTTTCGGTTGCCTTGGTACAGGGGGTAGGGTTTCGTGATCTGAAAGAGGGTGGTGGTGGTGTTGCTGTGGGCTAGAAGAGTCGTTGGGCAAGGAGCGTGTAGAGAGAGCACTGTTGGGGTCGGCATAAGCAGCAAAGATGGCACTCTTGGAGGGTGGGGGGCGGAGGCTGCGAGACGAGTGCTGGTGCTGCTCGGTGTCGCTGCCGGTGCTGGACCTCTCGGTGTACGGTGGCCGGGGGGGCAGCGGTTCGTGTACACGATCTGCTAGCTGGTCATCGGGAGGCTGCAGTGGGCGCGACGACTTTTTGCGGCCAAAAGGCAGACGCAGCTTACTCGTGGCCATGGAAGGCATGGTGTCGGTGGTTGAATGGTGGTGAACGTTCAAGTTTGCCGTGCGAAGGTCTCTACTAGTGGCATCAGGATGCAAGTAGCTCTTCCCATTTGGTACCGAAGGGCCATGCTTGTCCGGGGTGACGTACGAAGCTGTCGGGGACCAGGACAGGTCGTCGTCTGGGGGGGTGGGCAGGTGGGTGGGGGTTGCTGGCTCGTCGCGCTGCCTGGACTTGCTCTTTTTTCCAAAGAGCCCACCGAGCAGGGTCATGGTTTGAGGGGGAGGGGGAAGATGGCTCGGGCCTTTTGGAAGGAGGTGGGAAAACCAAAGACCCGCTTACGAGGAGAAGTAGGGAAAAGAGAAAAGTGGTTGACTGAAAGCCACAGCGGACGGTGGACCAACAAGCCGACGTCTGGAACGATCATTTAAATCGCACGTGTTACCTCCTCCGTCCTCCTCGCCCTTTGTCTGTTCCTGTCAACCGTCTACATAATGAAATCAGCGGCTATCCCCCGGCTTTTATTCTCAATTATTGGCTTGTGTCCTCTAGCTGTGTCCTCCTATCCCTCCTAACCTGCCCGCCATCCTCAGTGCTACCTCGTGGGCCCCTCTCTTCCCCAACATCTCACTCCACTTTTCTACGAGAACTCTGATCCATCACGCTGCACATCATCGTTTGCTCCGATATCAATCCCCACTATCCTCCGACCCGGTCAACACCCCCAGCTTCGAGCCCTCAGAGCAACCGCGACAGCCAGAATGGTGTTTCACCAGCAACCACATCGCCTCGTGTCCGTCCTCTTGTCCCTGTCTCGCCTCGTCTCGCCTCCACCACCACCAATGACGCCACCACACCTTATTGCATCCTGAATTTCACAATCAGATTACTGATATCGCAACGCGAAAAAACAAATGAAATGTATGGTAACCTCGATGGTAACTTATGACGTCTTGCAGTATGTTAACGACCAAGTTCCCCTTTGGCTGATCTTCGTGCAACGCTTCTTCTCCGTCGGCAATAGAAGAAGAACCTGCATATGTGGTAGCGTGACCTGACCTTGTGTGCATCTAGGCCCCTCTATGACCGACCACCGCCATTGGGTCCTTCTACCCTCTTTTAACTCGGACTTGTCTACCTCCGACGGTCGCCTGAACCGCCTTAACCTCTCTTGTCAATCCTACCTCGAGTCGATGGCTATCTATGAGCACAGGCGCCACATTAGATCGCAAATGCTAAAGTCTCGTTTTCTCGTTAGATTTAAGGGACGAGCTAAAGCCGAGTTGAAGCTCGATCGCCCAGATCTGAGAAGGACGATAGCGATCTGAAGTGACAAGTGCAGGCTCGGAGGGCGAGTGTAACAGCAAACGACCCGCACACCGGTTCATCAAAACTGACACGCACCGTTAGCTCCCATGTGTACAACTCCGTCAGTGGGACTCGCCATGTTCAGCGACGGCGCGCTTGGTGACAAAGTTGACACTCTTATTTCTGGAAGTGCTAAGTCCCGAGGAATGTGGAAGATGAATACATGTTATGAGCCGTGTATTAATAGTTCCTGGTCAATACATCCTCTCGCATTGGGGCATGGTTATCTGGCCCACATTCTATTCACTCAAGCCTAGAAATGAGCTCTCAGCTTGCGCTAGCTCGAAGGCATCTGTATTACGCATGTCCATACATATTTTGGGAATATTTGGTGACTTTCTAGCTGTTCGGATACCAGAACACGCTAGTCGGCTTCAAGCTGCTGGGACGGGAATCAAGCTAAAGTGTAACGGTACTCGCAATATGAGTAGAGACTCGTCTCACTCAGCGGCAAGTGCTGCTTGGGTACAGGAGAAGGGTGGTGCACTATATCATGTAGGACAGACTCGATTAATACTCAGCTTCAATTTAAACCAGGGTACACGGCACGGCACTGGGACTTGACTACCTGGCACCTGCTGGGGTGGAATCGTTAAAGTGATCTCTTAAAGTCTGATAGCTTTAATCACTTTAAGATCATTAAGTGCTTTACAGAATTTCACGCCCTCAGTTTACTTTTTCAACATCAGTACCACTGACGGCGACCAATTTCTCGGAACAGCGGTGATGTAGGTCCATGTGTGCGTAGCGCCGTTAGGCCCGTTACTAGTGTCCATGCTCTCTTCGGTTCCTCTGGTCTGGTTTGTCAAGATTTGATTTACCACTAGAGAGTTCCAAGACATTGGCTCGCCACTATCCTGGCTCACAGGCGAGAAACTCCCAAAACTGTGGATGTAGTGGCGAAGTTCTAGTCTACCGATCATTGATGGCGCAGCGCGCTTCGACAAGGCAGGCTCCAGTCACTCATTATAGCAGCACTACAACAAATATATCATGAAGATTGACTACATAGTCACAAAGCAAATACCCGCAGCCCATCAGCCGAAGCATTTAGACGAAAAATATCAAATTGATAGAGCAAATTTATGACGCGGCGCTAGATGTTGCTTTTGGCGCCGGTAGCTGGTCCGAGATACTATTGTTCCTCAAGGCCAAAACAGCATACTGAGACAGAACATTCCGCCATCAACACAACTCTTCCCCTACGCACTTTCACCCGCTATGTCTCGTGCAAAATCATCCAAATCCTCGCCAAAGAAGAAACTCAAGAGCAAAGGGAGCGCATCAGATGTGATTGATTACTCACGGCTTGACAAGACTATCAAGGAAAAGACGTCGTGCCATGGGACGTCTCAGCGGACAAAGAAAAGCTACGAGGGACACATTCGACGGGCAAGAGAATTCTTACAGAGATTTGTTGCAGATGAGAAGCTGGCGGAAAAAATGTTCCAGGCTGGTGAGAGCCACGGTCACACTGGTGATGGCGAGGACGAGGCCTTCGGAGGCGAAGAGAATATGTCAATGGATCCTGAGTTCGTTGACGCGTTTACGGGCCCTCCCAGAAAATGCACTCCAACTGCAATATCAATGTTTATTGGGTTCAAATGCTTCCACGAAAACCTCGGTAGTACCACTGCCGCTTCAATTCACGCAGCTTTCGTCTGGCACTACGATAATTTGTATGTGATTAGTCGTTAATTCATTCAGATGTACTCATCATCATTGCTTAGAGAGGGAAGCGAGGGGAAGTTCCGTGGCCGGTGGGACTATGACACAAAAGGCCACTCTGCTCAAGGAAACCCTTGTCGTAGTCCAGTAGTAGAAGACATCCTTGATGCGTGTTCAAAAAAGGATGGGGAAGGCGAGCGAAGACACTCCAAGGCTATGTCGATTGAAGACATGGAGAGAATACTCGCGCACTCTCTACGGGAGTGCCCAGAAGGATTTGAGCCGAAGACTCAAGAAGAGAGGGATTTGTTAGCAAGGCATCTCTTCTATAGGGCCTTTGCATCTTTTGCTTTTACAATTTGGACGCGGTGAGTTGAATTCAGATTTGGAGCAAACACTGATTGAAGCTAATCCTTCCCGGCATATGTCAGAAATTTCGAAACCACCTCCTTCCAATTCCGAGGACTTGATTTCTTAACTAACAAGCGGGTAACGTATAGCAGTGATCCACTTGAACAGGCTCCCTTTTTCCGGATAAACCTACGTGAACGGAAGAATTGGCAGAGGAAGATGAAAAATGGTGAATTGCAGGCTAACGGTGAGTATTTGCATCTGTAGGACTCTAGCGTTTGAATTAAACATCAACACATAGGGCACTGCTACAACATCTACCCTGAGCCAAGCGACACACCGACGCCGTCCATCGACCTGTACAAGCACCTCCTCAACTGGCTTGAATTCGCCGAAAAGAATCTCTTAGGCCGTCCATGGCACCCAGACGACCATGTTTTCTTCAAGATCAATAAGCATGCGCATCCCGATATCGGAATTTCCCCCGAAGCTGTCGGGAAGATGATATCCGAAATGGCATCTGCTGCTGGCATCCCACATGCAGACCTTTTTACAACCCACTGTTTCCGTCGGGGTGGGGCGCAGTACCGGTTTATGTTTGCCCCGGTCAGGAGGAAATGGACACTGGCACGTATCCGTTGGTGGGGAGGCTGGGCTTTAGGTGAAAAGGTGCGCACTGTCACAGTCTCGCGTTGAAGGGAAACTCTGACCAACTTCAAACTTGATAGCGTGATACCCTGATTCGTTACCTCTTAGATGAGTTGTATACATACGAAGAGGATCACAGTGACGCCCTCAACCCTGGCAACTACGACATCTCAGCATCTGGCTCGCATGCAGGGGAAATCTATCAAGAGCGGCCGCTCACATTAGCTGAAGGCCGTGAAATCATTGGCCAATTCAGCCGATCCGTTACCCAATACATCGACTCAGCACTAGAAAAGGTTTCGTCGTCCCTGCCCACTGCCCCTCAGCCACCCGCAGGCGGCAATTCCCAACACCACTGTTCATGCTGTAGTCAGCGCTGCCCAGAAGTCTACCAGCCTTCCCATTTCTCCTCACTCCACACCCATCAAGCCATTGCCAGTGGCCATGCAGTCAGCCAGCCAAACACTCCTCCCTTCCAGGCTCTTCATGACATCCACCCTTTGATAATGCCATCATCGACGTCGACTATGCCAACAGAGCCCCAGATTCCGCCACGAAATAGCTCTGACTCCGCAGTTAATTCCGATCTACCCGGTGTGTCCCGCTGGCGAGTTCCTGAGATACGCCGCTCAGCAGGGGCAAATGGATGGCGACAGGTGGTTGCAGATTGGAAGTTTGCTGACCCACCACGGCTAGATGTCGCGCTGAAAGATTGGAAGCCCGAATGGTACAAGAAATCGGGGCAAGGTGTTTTGTACGGTCAACGAGCGACCATTGCAAGAGAGTTCATCACAACGTAAGTCTAATAATTCTACGAGACTTTCCAGAAGCGAAGCAGCTTGTTAAAACCGTTGTCAGATTCAATGAGAACGAAGAAGAATTTCTTCGGTGGTATCCCGAAGCCAACAAAAATCTTACTGTGCTCTTCCGAGCCATTCAGGCTCGAGAGCTGGAAAACGGTCAGCGCCAGCATCGTGCAGGAAGGACATAGAGAACACCTTGTAATTTATTTTGTAATTCACTTCATCTTGTATTTCAATTGTGTAGATGATTGTCGGTTGAATCTACTATTATTTTGTCCATTTTCATTTGCATTGACCAGTGAAACATGCATAAATTAGACATAGAACACTGTCTATCGAAACCGTTGAATCCCTCTCCCAACCTTTGCCCTTCATTCAATCCAGCCGCCGAACGATCGTCAATGAGCACCTTGAAACTCGAAGGCGGCGACGTACTGCCACCGTCCAACGCAGGTAAGCCGTGGCATAACTCGGGCTCTGCTCCCAGAAGGATCAACTGGCTGGCTAGACGTAGATGATTTGAGCGACATTATCAAAATCTCGTTACACCAAATCAGGTCCAAATTCAATAACATCGTGCGACAATATAGGATAGAAGAATTACATGAAGCACCAGGACCTGAACCCGCAACCCATTCGCACTCGCAGCCCAAGTCGCCAGCCGCAACTCGAGTGCGAAGAACAGCTCGTAAACCCAAGTTTGAACTCAAGGTCTACATCACAGTGGATCCCCCATTCTGTGTTCTCTCTCCACCTCCGCGCAATAGCACAGAGAAGATACACATGACCCGTGGTGCAGAGTGGGCGATACCAACAAGAAAATGAAAGTTTAAACAAGCGAAACGTACATGTACCAATGATACTGATAAAATGTGCTGTTGGCGAGAATCTGCGCATTTGAGACGGCTAAAAGACAAAACTCGTCAAGCTATCCTTGATATTGAAGGTGGGAGACGTAACGTACCGGGTAAGATACCAGCCGCAGAGCCACGCCTGAGTGATGTTGACAGACATATACTCCAGCTCGACTGGATGAGAAGAGCCGCCTCTTTGAAGGAGACGTCGTAGAGCGGCAAGCAGGATGCACAGGGAATGTCCATGAACTCGAGCCCCGGTGCATCCAACTAGCCAGCATATGCGATAGATGGCCCGCCGGGCGACCTCGGCAAAAAAAGCGAAGCGGCTCGACGGAAAAAGCGAGCGCAGGCTGCGCAGCACCAGCTGTGTCGACGAGAGCTCAGTGAACTCTGTACCTCGGCTCCGGGCTCAGCTCCAGGAGGTACCTTGAGTAGCCACAGAGCCTGTTTGAGTCCGTCAGGCCTTCCTCGGTCTCAGGTGTGAGTCCAGGAGGAAGAAGACGGCGGTGCCGATAGAGGAGGTGAGGCCACCACCATATATAGTGCACCTGGTTCCCGAGTCATCCAAATCATCAAAAAGCAACTCAGTACTCACCTGACCCGCCCCAATATGAAACGACCACGACCCTGCAGCCTGGATGAACCGTTGAAGGCGCCGAGACTCTAGCTTATAACAGGGAGCTTCAGAGAGGAAGGCACAGTGGGCTCCCTTCTGCCCACACAGCTTCTGCTGCTCCTGAATGTGCAAGAGTGTGGGATATGGCGTGCATTGAGCATGCACAAGCCCAGTGGTTGTCGTCGAGGAGATGGAGGCAGGGGAGGGGAACGTAGGGTAAACCGAACCAATGTGGATTGAGCGCCCGCGGATATGACGTCTTTAGATTCAGCACGTGACTGATAAGATAACATAGATTAGATTACAGCGCCTAGATCAAGGGCCCATCAGCGACTAGCTTGGCGGCCCTGGCGCTAGCTCGGCACCGTCGGCCGCTTTCCTAATAAAGGCTAGGAGGGATCCGGGATAGCGGTTCCTGGTCCAAGAGCCTTAAAGCCTGCCACAGAAGTATGCATACATGCCTGCCTCCCCACCTGACCTTGCTATCCGCGACGTCCAGGCAGTCCTTCAGGTAACCGTTAACCTCTCCCTATCCAATTGAACGTTCCTCACTCAATTTGAATACAATTTTTCGTTAATCACAATCACATCGACATGACGTCGACGTACGTTGCCCCTGCCCAAACTATCCACATGGGTCGAAAGTCTGAGCGAGCGCTGATTGAAGCATGGCATATTAATAGACACGGGTTATGTATGTATTCATTCGATTCAGCGCTTAGACAGACCTCTCTAACGACGTCGGGCTATCTTCAAAGTTATAGCGTCTATCTGAAATCTAATCTTCCACAGAACCGTTTTTGGTGGGTATCCAGTCAGCCGACTTCCCTCTTGCGCTTACGGAGTACTCTGATATGACTGACGATGGTATCTTCACCTGGAGAGCTAAACTCCGTCCAGGGACGCTTAGCATCTATCTAACCAACGATAGCGAGCTTGGATCCAACGACCGGAAGAGTCCGAGATCATAGTGCGAGATCATAGTGCGCTACTAGTATCTTCATAGTCCTGCCTCCCGAACCAACCCCTCATTCCACGTTACCACGACCCAAGTACACTGAATGTAGAATCGTCTCAGCGATGGGCCCTTGGGGATCCACGTACCTGGCCCCTGGCCCCTAGAGAGGACCAAGTTACCAAGTGCATTCTGAGTAGCCTGGACCGTAGCGGATCACAGCAAGCTCCGGAGTTGCACCTCATAGTTTGGGGTTGGGGGATCTATGTACGAAGGGACCTCATCTCAGCTTGAGCTAATTCTGCTCGATCTCCTGTATTCCACGAGGCCCGTGATACCTCCCCAGACATCCAAACACCAAATCTACATAGGAAGATCGAATCCCTCAGGCTTACTTAAATCTCAAAAACACATCGGTAAACCATCTATCGATTCCATAGTAGCGGCAACTAACTAAGCTCCCAAACCATGTAACCAACCGAAAAAATATATGCAGAGATCTAGAAGGGTACTACGTGTAACAAAGCGGGGTCAGTCCATCAACCAAAAAACTACGTGCGTGCGTGCAATTAACGAAGACAAAAGCGCTCCTCCAAGCAAGTAAGAAGAAATTTATAGTAAGTAGGTGGTAGGTAGTATGTGCGGGTCGGGGTATGAGATGGTATTAAATAAACGTGCATGCGCATGAATAAACGGGGTCGTAAGTGGTGTGCGGATATATGATATGTACGTTGTGGGCATCATGGAGATAGGATGACTCCCAAGTCCACCAAGCAAGGGGTTGATCAATCACCGCTTGGCGTACCTCAAGAACCTCGAAGCGATAATAGTCACAAGGAGGTTAAACACTACAACACAATGCATGAGCTTCAATCCCAAAACAACAAAGCTGGATGATACTCACCAAAGAACGCAAACAAAATCCAGGCATCCCTCCACCTATTCCCATACTTGATATTCAACGGCGTATAAAACTCATCTCCGACCTTGAACTGGCAATATCGGCACGCGATCGTATCGTTGAGGTTGTCGATGTAACCACCGAAGCGTTGGACGAACTCTCCAGCCCACTGATCGCACGTCTGTCCGGAGGGTGGGTCAAACACCGCAAACTCGTCCGCTTTGCACCGGATGACGAGGCCACTTAAAAGTACCAATCAGTAACCGATCCGCAAAACAAAGACAAAAAGGAAGAGAGAGAAAGAAAGAAAACTCACTGCAACTCCGTCGAAACCATCGCCGCCAAAGTCCTAGTATACGGATTCAACTCATACAACCACACCCTCCAAAACTTCAACATCGTAGGGTACGGTATCGTCACACCACAGAAAGTCGAAAGCACCAACCCAATGAACGGATTCATCAACACAGCAACCTGCACACTCGGCGAAAGCGCAGCGACGAGCTGACCCAACGTCACTCCGAACAGCACCATAAAGATGATGATGAGCAGTTGGAATCCAGTCCCGTTCGTACCGGCCGCACCGTCTCCGAAACCGATAGGGTACACCATGATCACCCAGTACAAGAACCCGCACAGGATCGAGTAGGGTATCTCACCCAACACTTGGCCGATGGCGAAGACGTATGGCGAGTAGATCCTGCTCGAGGCTTCGCGGATGAAGATCCGCCTGTTGTGCAAGAACAGAGGCTCGATCTGCGTCATCACGATCGCTGGCAACACCACAACCCAGAAAATGGCGAACACGCGGAATTGCAGGTCTCGTAAGCTGTTACCGAGCTGTAAGAGCGAGAGCGAGATGAAGAGCGAGATGAAGGTGCAGACGAAGAGTCGGGTGAAGATGTAGTCGGGCATGCGCCAGAGGGCGAGGGTGTTCCTTTGAGAGACGAGCCGGAGTTGGTGGAAGAACGAGGTAGCGTCTAGTTAATTAGGGTATGTCAGTTAATGTACTTCATCACAAAAAAGGAAGGGGAGAGAGAAAACTTACAGGTGGAGGTATCAGCCCTATGACGCTCAGGCTTCGCAAGTCCCTCCCTCTTAATCGCCTCAATCTCCTCCACAGTCCTCCTATACTCTGGCGAATCAAGCCACACATCCTTCCAATCCCTATCCCCAACTCGCGCAGTAACACCCGCGCCGATAGCTTCGAGCATGTACTCTGCAGGGTTGACATTCGGCGGGCACAGAGCACCATGCCTCGCAAAGTAATCCCGGATAATCTGAGAGTCCTGACCAATCTCGCCGAAATACACAGTCTCGCCTCCACGTTCCAAAAGGAGGAGACGGTCGAAAGATTCGAAGAGGAGGGACGAAGGTTGGTGGATCGTGCAAAGAATAGCTTGGCCTTGGTCTGCGAGCTTGCGGAGGAAACGGACGAGGTTCCATGCGCTCTGAGCGTCCAAACCGGAGGTAGGCTCGTCGAGGAAGAGCAACAGTTCGGGCTTGCTAGCCAACTCGACTCCGATGGTCAACCGTTTCCTGGCTTCAACGTTCAAGCTGAACACCAAGGCCTCCGAGAGATCTTGCAACTCGAGAAGCTCGATCATCTCTTCGACGTACGCGTCCTTTTCTTCCTTGGAAACGTGTTGGGGTTGACGAAGGTAAGCTGAGAATCGCATGGCTTCGCGGACGGTCGCTGTAAGTTCGTGTACGTCCATTTGTTCGGCTATGGTTGGAAGGTATTAGCTAAATCTTACATGAATGAGAGTTATGACTCACCATAAGCAGTTCCACGAGCAAAGTCGGCAGGCAAAGGACGACCGTCGACGAGCACGTCACCCGAGACCACACCAATATTCTTTCGCTGAGCCAACACGTCGAGACAAGTCGTTTTACCAGCACCACTGGCTCCCATAAGCGCAGTGAGGGTACCAGGTTTGACAAATCCGAGAACGTCGTGGAGAAGTCGTCGGGGGCCATCAGGAGTAGGGACGTGGTAGTTGAGTCGCTCCCAAGTCAAAGTCCTTCGTTGCGACAAGTCGACACTGTGAAAAGAACGACGATAGGTAAATAAAGTAAGAAACGTTGACATGGGGAAATAACTCACCCCTTGTCCAAACTCTCTTTTGTGGTGACCTGGATCTCCTTCTCCAACTTGTCGTTCTTCTTCTGAGCCTCCTTCTTTGCCCTCTGTGCCTCATTCAAGCGACGAAGTTCATCATTCTCATGGGCAAAGATGTTAACCGAGCCCATATATCCGTATTGCTGTAAGAGGCGGAGTGAGTCGAGCGATGCGATAAAACTCGTTGAGTTCACTTACAGGGTAGAATTCCAAAGCGAGGAGCTGAGCGATCTGGAAAGCCAAGAAGAAAGCAACCAAGACGACAAAGTTCAGGCGCCAAAGGTCCTTCGGGTCGATGTTGTATCCAACCCTGAGATAATCGCGTCCAGAGATCACATCGCTGCCACCCTGAGCACCAAACAGAGTGCATGCTTGGTTGCCGCTCAGCTGGTCCCTTCAGAAGCCATGAGCGCGAATTCGAGTTCCAGGATGAGAATGTGAACATACGGATATTTAGTGACTCCAAAGCCATTGCGGGGGGTGATCGAGTTGCCGTCGCAAGTGAGCTAATTCGTCAATAGGACATTAGAAACACGAGGCTGAAAAAGAAGCTGCTAGCTATTGCTCACCGAAATGCGCATGAACTCGTTCATCATGCACGCTTGCCAGGCATAGGCGATGGGGTTGATGTAGTACTGAGAAATGTGGATGTCGGTAACCTGGATACCTGATAGCGAAAACAACACTTACAATCCAGAAAATCCACCTCCTCAGGCTGTCAACAGGGATAACGTATCCGGTGTACTGGACGCTATCGTGGCAGAGAAGGTGAGAGACCGACGAAAACACCACAAACACGATCACTCACAAGTTAGGAATGAAGAAGACCGCCAGACGGAACGCAGAGTCGTAGCTGAAAGTGATGAGACCGAACATGCGGAAGAAGGCCTGCATCACAAGATACGCCACATAATTGAACAGGTGGAACGTGAAGAAACCACCCGCAGAACGGTGCAGCCCGGACAAGAAGTAGATGATGATGTTGAAGAAGAAAATTCGGAGGGCGGAGAAAGGGATATCCGCAAACAAGTTGGCCATTGCGATAGCTGATGGGCGATAGAAGCTGTACTCCGTCTAGAAAGTAAGATTGTCAGTCTCGCAAGTTGGTCTCTCCGTTTGACAGTGCGCACCTGTTTCTTGAGGATCGGGCGGCCAATCATCTGAGATGGCATCTCTCCGAAAGCATCCAAGCACGTCGTCAACAAAGCACCGAAGATAACACTACACGAAATCAGCATTCGACAAGACGATAGAGTGTAGAAAAGACTGACCTTCCACGAGTGAAAGCACCGTTGCTCGAGGTGGGTTGGTTGTAGAAGGCAGCGCCGAGGACGAAAGCGAGGGCGATGTTCAAAGTGAAGCTAGTGTAGATCTGGAAGCGATCCTGCAAACGCGTTTGGAACTGGCGCTTCGTCAAAGCCCAGACTTGACCAGAGAAACCGAGGGTGTAGGGGCTTCTCCTCGATACGCCCCTTTTCTTGTCATCGGCGACGGCGGCACGGAAAGCCTCTTGATCGTGTTTCTCGGTGTCCATTTTCAGCTTGTATTTTTCGAGGTCGTCATCGTTGGTCCTGCCGAAAGGTGAAGTCCGATAAACAGAGTCGAGTGCCTCCGGAGAGGACGGAACGTCGTGAACTGAGCGGCCCGGAGCGAATTGTCGCTCGTTCTCGTCAGTGCAGCCGGTGAGATAGTCTGGGGTGGTCTGTCTGGGAAGAGGTTTGTAGCCAAGGTTCTCAAAATACGCGCGAGCTTCGGAGGCAGAGCCATAAAAGACCTGATGGCCTTTGTCAAGAACCAAAACCTTGTCGAAGAGGTCGTAAATGCTCTCGCTAGCCTGATAGCTAAAAATGGGTACATTAGAATCTGATCGTGGCAAATATCATAACGTGAACTTACAGAGAAACGAAGGTGGTCTGACCAAGGATATCCGTCATGACGCGAAGACTTCGCACGAAGTCAAGGGCGGTGGAGGCATCCAAACCCCTTGTAGAGTTGTCCCAGCACTGAACACGAGCGCGAGTGGCCATCATTTCAGCGATGCTAACACGTTTACGCTCTCCACCTGAAACTCCGCGAACGAATTCGTCCCCTACCAGAGTGTTCTTGGTATGGGGAATGTTGAGCATACGAAGCAACGTGTCCTGGACTTCGCTGTCAAAGTCCTTCCTGGACATCCCAGGAAGACGTCCATTAGGTCCGGGAGTTTTACTAGAGTGAGAATGTTAGGCAAGGATGTGGGGCGAAGAAGGGATTTTTGACGTACGTCGAAAGGGCGAATTTCAAGGTCTGGCCAACAGTGAGGGTCGGGATGTGGATGTCATCTATGAGAGAGATCAGGGTGCCGTTCGTGGAGAGCGGCGAGCTCGACTAACCTTCTTGATTATAAACGACTTCGCCTTTGTAATTCTTTTGCATTTCGTCGGCAGGGATGCCAGCGTACAACACGTTGCCAGAGACGTTCACATAGCCTTCGCGTCGGTTGGCGATGGTACGAAGGAAGGTTGTGCAACCTGCTCCTGGGCAGCCAAGTACGAGACACATCTCCCCGGGCTTGAGAACACCGGATGACCTGAGAGCAACGTTTATGAAGAAAAATAATAGTGAGAAGGAGAGTGGCGCACTTGTGCAGGATAGGTTTTGTCGGGGGCAGTTTGACAAGACCGAGGAGGCCAGAGACGATACCCCAAAGCCATAGGATGGGTCCGAGGAAGAAGCCAAGGGTAGCGCCTGGTACAGTCGTTAGTTCCAATTATCTTGCAGACGGAACACCGATCGTACCTCCAAGTGTCCCGACATACAGCTGGAGAACGCGATCAGTGATCGGCGACAGGAAAAACTCTCATGAAGGATGCTCACCTTGCTCTCTGCACCGCCAAAGACTTCCACCTGCAAATCCTCCCATGTAACGCCAACATTCTATGATGACTCGTTCAGTGCTTCATGTTATACCGTGTTAAAGAAGGGCGTACTTTGTGCTTGATTCCAGCCTTCTGGTTGGCGTCGTTGGACGAAGTAAGATATTCACGAAGATCAAACGCTTCTTCTTCTTCTTCATCGGCCTTTTCCAAGTCCCCAGACACAACTCTCTTCGAAACTTGTCCTGACTGAGAGTGCTTCGTCAGTTGTCGCGAGAGCGCCTCGAACTCGGCCTCAGCGCGCAGGACGACATCATCGACATGGCGAGAGTGGACCTGGTTGTCGTTGTCGTTGAGGGTCGCCGTATCTGCTGGAGTATCAGCCATACGCTTGTGACGACGAGTAGGGGGGGAGGAACGAAATCTCACAGAATATCACCAGGGGCCTTTATACCATTTGGATCCTGCAGACATACGCTTAGGAATCTTCGGAGGCGACAACCTGATTCGATGCGGCTGAATAAGCCTTGGACTCCGCGATCAACCCGTATGGTACTCTCCACCTTCTATCTCGGACACTCACTTTGCCCGCAAAAAACCTCAGAACAAGCTTTTCGCATCCTACATGCTCGGAACACGCGTTACAGCCTTGATTCTTTGACTCGACGCGTCGACGATGAGGAAGTGAGCTTGAGATGGATTCAAATTTCCTGCAAAATTAACACTCGTGGAGCTCATTGCCGTGATACACGATGCTCAATCAAACACTATGTTGTTTGTTGCCTTCAATATATGAAAAACTGAGGATATAAAAGGAAGGCCCATCCGATATTCCGTTTGTCGGCGCCTTGGCCTCTGGCCTCATCTTCTCAACCCAACCGAGCAACCAAACAATCGGAGCCGCCGACTATCTGACGGGAAATGACTCGAAAGTCGTTTCTGTTCAACCTGTGTGCCACACAAACGCCTTGAATGGAAAATTTTGACTGACGAAATTGCTTGAGACTCTGCCGATGCCAGCTTCCGTCCAAAGTTCGTTCAAAGCGGTTGCTGACTACGACCTCCATTCCGCCCATTGCTTCAAAATTGCGCGTCCTCCGGCAAGAGGCCCTGCACCACCCTCAATTAGTTTAGCTTACTCCTCGCGGTAACCTCGAGCTTGCCCATTAACGCCGCGAGACTCAAACGTTCCATGAGTTGCAGCGTTCTTGTTATTTCCGCGCTAGTCCTCCACACAGTCGGCCTTCCGCATATGGGATTCGAGCCGTCAAAAATCGAACAACTTGTTTATTTTCCGTGCCGTCTACCCTGGTTCGATCTCGAAACGTTAAGCACTGCAGAATGCGCGAGGTTCCCGGTCATCAACCAGTCACTGCGGAAGGTAGAACGAAACTCATTTAACCATGACTCAAAGTCGATAGACATCGATCGGTTAATGATTGTAATACCTCAAGGCGAGGCTCGGATGCTCGTCTAAGCAAAAACGCAATTCGTCCGATTTACCGCTACACAGCAGGTGTGCATAGACGCCAATTGTGGACTTGGAATAGACTGTTTAGATTGTTACGTATTCCCTTTACTTCCAGCGCCCCGATGATAACATCAGAATTACACTTTCGCTATCTCGGAATGACCGAAAAGGAAGGTCCTCTCCGTACGTAGCTGTGCGAACCCTCGATGAGCTACGCCGATGGCATATCAGACACGGCTCAAATACCTCTTTAATGCTGACTGAGCAAGATCCCTTATCTCTAACCAGGTATCAATGTTGCAGGCCGCCAACGTGTCAATTCAGCCTGCTGAGCACGAAGCATCGTCGACCACAATGGCCCACGAAGCCCGTGGTTTTAGGACCAACCATGCAAGAGGCCAAAATTTGGTTTCAGCCACCTAATGGACTCCAGGAACCGGATCAGGTACGCGGTTAGCTTTAAATGGAAAGAGGACCCGCCATCGACCGACGAAAGCCGACAAGTGACGGGTCCCGACGCGTCCGACGCATCTGGGCGCCAATCCCAAGCATGCGATTTCAAACTGACGGTCGAAAGCTGTATGATTGATCACAGAGTGTACACTATACGCTCTTCGACACTTGAAGAGGCGTCTTTCGAACTGCTACAAGAAATCTTCTGCCTGCAGATTCCAGAACTTGGCATACTCCCCATCCCGCTCCATCAAACTGATATGGTTTCCGGCTTCTACTATGTTTCCCTTGTCCACATACCTGCAACACAAATTTAGATCGTCTGCAAAGGTTTAGATGCGGATTACAAAACCTACAGAATCAGATCGGCATGCCGAGTAAGCTTTCCGAACCGGTGGGTTGAAAAGACCATGGTCTTGTTGCCCCGGAGCTCTCGCAAACGCGTAAAGAGATCATGCTCCGCCTTTGGGTCAAGTGCTGCGGATGGTTCGTCAAATAGAAGCAAGCCAACCTTACTCGAAGGTGAAACGAGAGCCTTCATGAACGTCCGGGAGCTATGTTTGTGTTTAGTCTCCTAGCATGGAGTTGCATCTTGCACTGGTGAAAGAGAGAACTCACAGCGCTATCCGTTGTTTTTGCCCCCCACTCAGGTCTCTCTGGTCATCGTTGAATTTGAGTTTCGTAAAATCAACCTCTTTTCCGAAGAAGACAGAATCGCTGGGTGGGTATCCGTATCCATGTTCATACACAGGACGCGAGATGTAGGTGTCGAATTTGTATGGTAAAGTGTTGATGAAATCGGCCCCTCCAAGTTTCGCTGCGTCTTGAATCATGTCCATATTATCAGCGTAAGCCGGGTCTCCAAGACCGATGTTTTCTCCTAGCTACATCACATATCGATCAGGAGGAGGTTGATCCCAAAGAATTTACTGAGCTCACCGTTAGTGAGAACATTGCGTATTCTTGGAAAAGGACAGCAACAGCCTTTCGGACATCTTCAAGTTTCAAAGTACGGATGTCCATGCCATTGAGGAGTATCTGTCCCTCCGTAATGTCGTAAATTCGGGTGATTAAGTTAAGGATTGTGCTCTTTCCAGAGCCGTTCTCTCCAACGATGACCTGGATAAATATCGATGAGACGCGACGCGAAGAGAAAGATGATGGTAGCACTCACGCAGAGATGACCTTGGCCAATTACGAAGGAAACATTCTTCAACGCAAGTTCCTCGTTGCCAGAGTATGAGAACGACACGTTTTTGAACTCGACGGATATGCCCCGAGTAAGGTCCACACTCTTTTCCAGCAGTGAAACTGTACCATCTTCGAGTTTGTTGCGAACATCGAATAGTTCGTAGAAATCGCGAACTTGATTGAACTTCTCGGAGAGCGAGTTTATCCCCTCACCAAGCTCAGAGAGGCCCTGGTTCAACGACGTCACGGCTGAGTTCACAAGCTGGAGAGTGGCGAGAGAGAAGGTGGCTGAAGCTGGAGAGTTGACGACCCTGTAGCATGTGTAGATCTGGGCCAAGGCATCGAACGGATCACTGGCGTAGTCGAAGACCTTGTCACGCCATTTGGACTCCGGGGTGGGTCCATATGGACTGATGTTTCCATGAACCCTTTTCTTGAGAGACTCAAACCGACGTTTATATTCTGTAGGTTCAAAATGAGCCCGTTTCCTCTGGCAGATTGATAAATTTCAAGGGCTGACCTTGCCAGAGGTGATCACCCAGCCCTCCTGCCACGATGTCCTTTCGGCATTTTTCTTCCATGATAGTGGATTTGAGTCCTTCTTGGGCAAGAAACTCTTTATCACTCATTTTATATGCATGAACTGACCAATAAATTAAGGGCTGGTCTGGAAGCAGTTGAAACCAATAATGATTGACGTACCTCCTACCCAACGGTCGGGCTTGAAGGTATTGAGTGCGTCCAAAATAAATTTTGCAGACGTCAACATTCCCAGAACAGCTGCTTCTTGATGACCACGAAGCACATTGAAGACCACACCGAATTGAGAGGCAACGCGGATGGTTGTCGAGAACGTATTAATTATGGTCACAAAGACCTCCCAGGTTGTATCAGCGTACGATAAGCCGTAGTTGCGATTCTCGATCTGTTTTTGAACGTTGGTGCTAGTGAATGTTGGCAGGTCGAACTTAGCAACGGCTTGAACAACTTTGATGGAATAGTATATTTCGATCCTTTCTTGCAGGTAGGTTTGAAGGTACTCTACCGCGTCTGCGAGAAGTCGTTGGGCAAGCACTGCTGCGATGCGTCCACCAGCAGTCCACAGCAGGGCCTCAGTGGATACCGTTCTTTCTACCATCGCTTTTTCCACCTAAGGCCATCAATATCGGTCAGCGCGGAGCTCGGAACTCTAACTTGGTCGGTGGCGACCAGCAGCGTTTTCCTGGCCACTCACCATTAGCAATAGTCGACTTGAGTACCACAGACTTATAGCAGGTAAAGAAGACTCCGCCAGCTTCAACGGAACAAGGAGAGCAAAATACGGTCGGCATCCAGGAATCGAGAGTACATCCCGGAGCATCCTTGTGACATGATGCGACTGTTGAGAAGCTTCCACGACGACCCGTATTTTCGAGAGGAATGGCAGGTTGAATATTGTCCTGGAGCCCGAGACGTCCTTATAATAGTCCCACACGCCTACTTTCGTATGCTTGACGATCGAATAGTCATCGGGGTCGAAGAGCGTCGTTGCTCGTTGCGACATGTCGCTGTGAGGTCTGGATGCCGGCGAAAGCTCTTGCTCGAGCGGTTGGAGTACGTTTCGGAGCGCAGGCCCTCAGCGTATGGAGAGAGTGGGTTTGGTTAAGGATAACCGGCGCCGTTGTCCTGTGTGCGAGCTATAACAGTCCCGAACTGCGCTGTTGAGCGCCCGCACAGCCGCCACGGCGCAATCAAACCAATCATCCAGCCTTCTCGGCGTGTGGTTTAGCACACACTGGCAAGCACAGCACTGAGCACCTCCAGCCTTCGACGGAATCGGTGGTACGTAGAAGAGAGTAAAGTATCGCTGTCGCTCCTCTTTCGGAGTCTTCTATGCCTCTTTCGGAGATTTCCATTGGCCTGATAGCACGTGTTCAATTCGCCTTGAGTCATGGACTTTGATCAAATTCGCGTGGTAAACTCCTCCGATGTAATGGTGTAGCACAAAGCAATGGATGTGTGTCAAGATAAAGGGCAAAATGAAACGTTCTTCATTGCCTCGAGCAAAACATAAATAATTCCAGAACTCGGCATACACACAGGTCTTCATTCAACTGAAGTGATCATGATCCCCGGCTTCAACGATGGTCGACCAGATAGTCTAAAGCAGTTGGAGCGTCCGTAATCCATCGCTGGTGGGAGAGGATGCAAAGAGGAGAGCACAGCCCTACAAAGAGCCCACTGCTTGCATGCTATCAACGAAACCAGCGTGTGGCATCCTGGGCGCTGAGTGGCCACACAATTGCCCATGACACAGTGCTGATCAGGGAATCAAGGAATCGAGTGAGGGTCATTGGATTAGCCAGGATACGCGGAGAGGCATTTGCTCGGTCCATTTTTTGGTGGGTCTAAGGGGTGAAATAATTTCCATGGCCAGAGAGTTGAAAGGAAGGAAAGATTGGCCTGTGGTCCCGATTGAAGGATGCAAAATGATTGAAGTCCGAATCCGTGCGAGCCGCGCAGTCGACCTGCACGTGCCATGGCATCGCCATCATTGGGCATCACGGCGACCACTTGAGTTTTCGACGACGACCACGAGCAAGGATAACGGCGGCAACAGCGAAATCTCGACAGCGAGCTCCTTAGATGTCAGACTCTTTCGCTGATCTTTGGAGTTCTACAGCTCCATCACAGCCTCAAAAACCAGTCACACTCTCTCAACAGCAACCGTCCTATTCGCAGCCTAAACCCAAGCAAGATGTTTTTGCGCTTTTGTCGCAGTCATCTACACCTACGAACAGAGTCAATGCCGGAAACTCTCGACCAGCTTCCTCGCAGAACTTTGCATCATCAGGCTCAAGACCCATAACGCCGTCTCTTTCGATTGGAAGCGGCGCATCGAGACCGGGGTCAAGTCTGTCATCTGTATCAACGAGACCCAATGCCGCCGCCTCATCTTCAAACGATGCATTCAACGACCTTCTCTCAGGATCTCTTGGAGGCGCGTCCTCAAAGCCATCGTCGAGTATGACGATGGCAGAACGTGCCGCTCTCGCCGAAAAGCAGCGGCTGGCTTCATCCAGAACACAATCGACAGCTCCACAGAATCACCATCAATGGGCGGGTTTGGATGCCCTCGGGGGTGGATCTTTTGGGGCGTCGAATTCGAGTTCATCGAAGCCGCTGACCACTGATCACGATGATTGGGGGTTGGGGGATTTCGGGGCACCGACCACTGCAAAACCTAGGGTCCAACAGGCACAGAAGACACCAAAGTTGCAGGCATCCGACTCGCTGCTAGATTTCGGGGATTTCAGCTCACAGCCAGAAAAGAAAGAGCCATCTCTCTCAAAGGTCACCCCATCCAAGTCGGGGTCGCTTTGGGATCTGGATGACTTTACGAGTAGTTCCTCGAGCTCACCTGCCCCTCAACCTCGACAAGCGGAGAACTTCGATTCTCCTGACTTCGATTTTGACTTCGGGAATAGGGAAGACAGGTCGACCCCAAAGCACGATGAAGACGACATCCTGGGTGACCTCAGTAGACCTGTCCAAGAGGTTCGCTCTCAATCCAGCACTGTAAGTTTTGATACCTTCATATCCCTCCATTTCTCTAAACACCTGTTGTATTCTGCGCAGAATGGCTCGTCAACTAGTTCCTCAGTTTCTTCGCAACGACCAACACCTAGAATGTCTAGATCATCCTCCCCACCTCCTCATATCCTTGGACAAATTGTCGAAATGGGCTTTTCCATCCAGCAAGCCAAAAACGCGCTGGCCAAGACTGAAACTGGTACCGATGTTCAAGCTGCTTTGGAAATGCTGCTTGGAGGGGATGACGCTGACGCGTCGTCCACGACGGACACTCGCGAACGTCCACCATCACAGCCATCGCCTCCCCTTCAGCGACGATTCCACTACGACGACGATGACGACGACAATGGTTCCCGGAGTTTTGGAGCTGACAGGAGACGCCAACAAGCCGCACGCCAACCCCCTGGTTCCGCCGAGACTTCGACTCCCAACATCCAAGATCACGCTGACAAGATTCTCAATCAAGCTAGCGAAATTGGCCTGAGCGTTCTGACGAAAGCTAGTTTGTTCTGGAATCAGGGGAAGGAGAAAGTGCAGAAGGCATACGAGGAGCGAGCAGGGGCCGGAAGTGGGACTAGCTCAAGGTCCAACGGCTTGCGGGACTCCCGCCCAAAATGGATGCAAGATGCTGCTTCCCATTTGGAAGAAGACCCAACTACTCCAAGGGCCCATCGTGGTACCTTCAGGGATGACCATGAGGAAGAGGGGAGTTCGTTCAGAGACAGGGATGAGCCGCCCATCAAACCGCCCCGACCTCAGCGTGGTGCCTTACAATCTTCGCAGCCTGCTCGGCCGGCGCAACCTGAACCTGAAGTGGACCTCTTCAATTCAAGTGCTCCGTCGTCTGGCCCCAGTGAGCCGAAGGTATATGTTTCGCCATACAGGAGAAAGAAGCCCACCGCCGACCCCGTCCCGTCGGCTCTATCATCCGTTTCGTCGAGTCGGCCAGCGTCTGCACCCACACCCTCTCAGCCGAAACCCAAGCGCCGCCTACCTTCATGCCAAGAAATGACCCTTGACATCGTGCGTGAGCACAAGACCAAGGGCACTGAAGCCTTCAAACTCGGTCAATTTAGCGTCGCTGCAGAAGAGTACTCGAAGGCAATCACGCTGTTGCCAGACGGGCACGCATTGCTGGTCCCTCTCTACACCAACCGCTCACTCGCGAGGATACGGTGCGGAGAATGCAAGAGTGCAGTCGATGATAGCGTTGGTGCCTTGAGTATCATCGCCCGTACCTCCAAGACTTGGGAAACATGGAATCCGACTGACGAAGATGGTGGATGGGAGCTGGAGGGTAGCGGAACTGGTGAACCTAGAGGTGGGTACGGTGTAGCCAGGGAGAAGGGCTCTGAATGGTCCGACGCATGGGGACGCGGGATTGACTTGAAGGATGGGTGGATTAAAGCTGTCAGACGGCGTGCAGAAGCTTTGGAGGGTATGGAGAAATGGCCTGAGGCGAAGAAGGATTGGGAGATCCTGACAGGTGCAGGGTGGGTAGATCCGAAGACGAGAGATGAAGCTGTTCGAGGGCTTGGAAGGTGCAAGAAGATGTTGGGTGGCCCCGATGGTACGACGGGCGGTAGTGGTCGACCAACTGCTACTGCTGCCCCACCCAGGGTTAAACCTCGGCCAAGGCCAACTCCTGCTTTGAACAATGCCGCACCATCGGGTGAAGCAGTCAAGGCATACCGTGCGCAAGTTAGCGCAATGGAGGCGGAGGATGCTTTAAAGCACCAACTGAAGGATACCGTGGAAGCTAAGCTCCTGGCGTGGAAGAAGGGGAAGGAGACCAATCTTCGGGCTTTACTGGCTAGCTTGGATATCATCCTCTGGGAGGAAGTAATCAAGGATATGGGCGGTAAACCTGGAATGGCTGATTTGGTCAGTAACGGAGGTGTGAAGAAGTGGTATATGAAGTCGGTGGCAAGAGTACATCCTGATAAGGTGTGTCAGACTTTAGCTGCCTTGCCATTAGCTCTAACATATCCTTCACAGCTAAATACCAACAACTCAACCGTAGAACAGAGGATGGTCGCTGGAGGCGTATTTGGTACATTGAACGAGGCCTGGCTGGCGTTCAAACCGTGAAGCACCAGCGATATGCCAGGCTGCCTGCCACTACTTACAATCGCTGTGGAAACTTGGAGTACAATCGATATCAAACGGATAATGTCAGCAAGGGCAACCCTTTCGGGAAGCCTACTTTCCAAATCGAGCGTGCTTACTTTTCGCTTGTTTGCCACGTCGGCCCTCGGTTTGCACTCCTGTGCTTGAGTGCTCGGATGCTTCTTATCCAAAAAAAGAGTCATCGAACTGTGCGGTTTTAGCAAATGACGTGCAACCAGAAGCTCTTCCATAGAACACGCAGCTTCCTCAGACTGTGTAGTCAGTAGTGTCCCCAGCGTATGAATGAGTAAGTTCCGCATTGTTTTTACTTTTACAATCCAAGTGACTTCCCGATCCCTCCCATTCCCGTGCTTGCATCCAATTAGCATTGCTCGTGTTAGCTTGATGTACACTGACACTGGCACGTTGAGATTCTCAACGCTATGGCCCCCCACCCTTCCCAATCGAGTCACCTTGGTAGTCTCGCTCGAGCCGAGAGAGTGGTTCAAATGCACGCCTGCATACTACCTAAAGCTTACAAGCGTAGCCTTGAGTAAGATGGAGGAGTTGACCATCTCAGACGCAAAATAGCACAGCTACACAGCGCGTCTTAGCCATTACACTTCTCTGTGCTCTTGGAAACCAACTCTCCATCAAGGTTAGACCGGCTTTCTTTTCGCGAAATGGAGTGCGCATGAGTAGGAATTCTGATTGTCCGTCTACTAGCTCTGCCAATTCTTCCGATCCTTTCCTCTTTCTCAAATGCACAATGGTCAGGCCATCCAAATGCCAGAGACACCCCTCCGGCCCTTCCTGGCTAATACCTTCTCTCCTCGTGGGTATTTACCAAGTACGTGGATGTGGGTGACGCCGTGGAGCAAAACTCAAGGCAAAACTTGAGCATAACAGGGTTGATCCCGTTATAAACGCCGAGTTTCAGCGTTCGAGTCCCGCTGAGCACGTTTTGCATCATCGGGGTTGGGATTGGCCGCGGTAAGATCCTCTCTCAGCCATTTTTGGGCCCCTCCATTTTCTGGGCTACCCTGCAAGAAGATAGGTATTCGGGACGGTTAGGTTGAATGCACCGGAACCCTTCATACCCCATATCTCCGACGTTCGTACAGGGTTCAGAGAAAAAGTAGCCGAGCGCTTCCCTTTATTGGCCGAACCACCGAAACCACATGGTGTAACATTTGAACTTTCCTTTTTGCGCCCCGAATTGCAGAACGTCGCGTGGTGGGACGAAGGCGTGCTGATTCCTGATGTGTGATGTATCAAGGGTCATCTTGATTTCGAACATAAATGGAATGTGAATACCTTCTTCCTATCGACGACAGTCCGCCATCTCACCAATACGGTCGTCCTTACGTCCTGCAAGTCCAAGTTTCTAAGGCACGGCTACATTGGTTACTGGGCTCCAAAGGCACGACCAAGGCACCCGCCAGCTGGTTGTTGCGATCGTGCAATCTAGAGACAATCAAAACGACATTGACAGAATTCCCCAAGCCTTCCCACCAATCAGCCACAAAGGCATTTTAGCCGATGATGGAGATCTTCCACTAGTCCTATTTGGGAGCTTTGACTGCGACGCATTTGGAAGGACTTGTTGTGCACTGGAGCGCCAACGCTACCCTGAATTGTGGTGGCGCGCGACTCTGGGCCACTGTTTCCCATGCAAAGATAGCCTGAGATCGGTGAAGCAGAAAATAAATGTCATGTGGGCATTGAATCATATATCCTCTCAGCTAAAAGTACCTCATTGCAATTGCTATACCTACTGTCTACAGTTGTTCCTCCTCGACGAACTCGTCGCTGCGCTAAGTTGCGCTGTTACCACCTCTGGAGGTTTCCGGACTCTGTCCGGGGCCGGCAAGTGAAGATTCCGAAGGCTCCGCCTTGTGCCCCGGTGAGTATAGATAGATATATCTGGTGCCTGGACGTAAGCAAAGAGAAAAGTTGAACAGAGGCGGAACAGACTTTTCTGAATGTTCATCTGCCCGGACTGTTTAGTCGGTACGCTCAGATCGCATCACGCTATGGCGCTGTGAGTGAGGTGACCACGAAGGCTCAAGAAGGTAGCCATCCGATGTCCATGGGATACAGTGACCAGTTACAGCAGGTTACCGCCTGGAGAGACTCGCTGTAAAAGGCGCTGGAATTCTGATATATACGTCTCCATAGCGAAGCCATGCTGAATTGGTAGACAGCTGGTATATGGTAGTGAAGCTAGACTGAGCCAGTGCGGGCTACTACCGTACAGCCCCGGTGCGCGGGAAATCCGAACAACGTTAACGGCGAGGGTGTACCGTACTACGGCGGCGGCTGTTGACGGCGAGCATCTTTTCATGGGTTGGTCGCTTCCTGAGGCTTCTCGAAACTGGATAGCGCAAGGCTCAGAAGGATCGTTTCAGACTATACTTATCTGGGAAATGCGGTGGCTTTCAGGTATTTCACTTTCCTGGCTATGTTGAGCACGATAAAGAGTCATTGGCAGCTGCTAGGCAATAAGCCCAGTGGCAACCAGTCGCCTCTCAGCTTCTTACCTTGAAACCCTCCCAACTGCGACGTCATAACGCAGTGAGGCAACGAACGACCCCAATCTACCCCAATCCATAGTCTCACCGGATATGATAGAAGATCAAAAAGAGCCAAAAAGTACCTCGGCAACGACGCTCAAGCTCTCACTGTCAGAGAACAACTTCGGCAGGTCGATCCTTCGCATATCGGTGTAGACGATCATCACGCAAGCTAAGCTTATGCGTTCTTCGTCAATACAAAAGTGCACAAGGTTCCATTTCATGTCCATATGCCGAGGAACGGCTCTGAACCCGGACCATGCAAAGAACCCTCGGGATGTATGTACATACCTGGTACTCGAGCGTGGCCAGCGAGGGCCGCAATACAGGCTAGCGATACCTTTCCAGTTCGAAGCGCTCTGCGTCACGGATTTCGCAATCAATAAGTCTTCCTCGACGCCGCGACTAGGTCGGCGGTATGCAGCTGTTGGAAACCTCTATCTCCAGCTGGTTTAGTGGATATCTTCGATGGGGCCATCTGGGCCTGGGTAACTGTAACCGGACAAAGTCTGTCCTCTGACCAATGGAAGGGCATGCGCGGTGAGCCGCTTCGGAACTGACACGGTCGGGGAGGTGCTTGGACCTCGGCCGATAGCAAGAGGTTGGTAGATTAAACCGTCGTCAAACCAACAGAAACAGATAAAGCATGCAATAGAGGTATCAAAAATGAAAGATGTACACGTAAATGACTCGTCATCAGATACAGAAAAGAAGGTATTACATATTACGTATCAAGGTCAAGGAAGCTGCAGGTCGGGTTTTGTAACAATCAATGCAGCATCGGAGATATCGTTGGCAAAAAAGAGAGATAGAGAGAAGGGATACAGGAGCAGGTGAAGACAAGTTTGTTGGTGCTACTTATACGTAGCTGTGGAAGTAGGGTAGAGATGTGCAAACGAGAGACAAGGCAGACGGAGAGAGATAAAAGTCCCAGATGGATGGATGGATGGATGCGACGTGCAAAGTAAGATAGTAGTAGAGGCGTTATACAGATGATGGTATAGTAGACATTTTTTGGCGAGCGCTTGCGAACGAAGGGATCAACGGTTAAAGGAGATAAACGACGCAAAAAGCCCAAAAAGTGGAGGTGGAAAGGAAGGAGGACGAACACAAAGCCCAAGATAAAAAACAACATTAATGGACGAAGGAAAGGACGTGTCCAAATGAACATCAGTACAAACAAGGGATGGCATAAAGCACAAACAAGTAACACGGTCGTGGGCGTACATGCACAAGAGAAGGGATCAAAAATGAAACGTAGAGAGTCCCACATATTAGTAGCAATATCAAGCATCAAAAAAAAGAGGAAAGATCGAGGTCCATGAAGTGGTTTTCGTCATATCGAAATCCTGGTGGTCGTGAGATTGAAACCGCACTCGAAACAA
Source organism: Candolleomyces efflorescens (assembly GCA_027579765.1). Taxonomy (NCBI): domain Eukaryota; kingdom Fungi; phylum Basidiomycota; class Agaricomycetes; order Agaricales; family Psathyrellaceae; genus Candolleomyces; species Candolleomyces efflorescens. Next base: position 200,874 of record JAMZDL010000037.1, read on the forward strand.
AAGAGCCACCCCGAAAAAGCAAAAGGGTGGAATAACGAAAACCGATGCCAAAGCTTTCAAGCTTTGACAGAAGGCGGGGGAATAAAGTCCTTATGCACCCGCATATGCTGGCCGAGATTATCATGTCGGCTGAAGTCTTTGCCACAGCCCGGGTAGGGACAAGTATGTGCTGCAAGAAAACAGAATAAGCAAACCGAATTCACCCGAGAGCAGAGAGTAAACGTACGCTTTTCGTTGGTGTGGATACTCCGGACGTGTCGCTTCAAGTGCTCACCACGAGCAAAACACTTTCCGCATCCTTCCACGTCGCACAGATACATCCGTGTACCCTTGTTGCCAGAACCCGCACCTCCACCACGACCCTTACGTCCCCGACTAGTACTAGAAGTCGCGGTCGGATTGCCATCTACACCGAGCACAATAATCAGCAAATAGAAGACGAAGCAAGTAAACGAGAAAAAGCACCTTGACTGGTAGCCACCTTCCTCAACTCCTCCAAACTGCTAACAGTCGGCACCCTCCTTCCCCGACTCTTCTTCGTCAAATTCGGAACAGGGACGGGGACAGGCAAGTTGGTCGTCGGCCTCGGTTTCCTACTCCTCCCAGAGCCTTGCATGATCATCCCAGCATTCATAACGCTGGCTGAGATCGACGACGACACAGACGGCGATGGCGATGGGCAGAGCATATCACCCATAGACTCGGTCTTGATGTTCCCAACGCCCGGAATGGTGAGTCCAGCATTGGCAAGAGTCGCGCTGAGAGTTCGTAATCCAGGGATAGTCGCAGCGATAACGTTCGAGTGAGTAGTAGCAGTAGTCGGAACATCCGCGCCAGTAGTACTGGCGTACTGCGAGTACGGATACCTCGCATTGGCCGACACACTCCCCCCACTCGTATTCAAACTGGACTTGCGGGTCCGCAAACTCCTCCCACCAGTCCCTGCGCCGCCTCGCTTCGTCGCCCTCGAGTTCGTCCGAGAAGGCCTCGACCGCGACCTAGAGCGCAAAACGAATTCGCCGTCCTTCTCGTCATCGTACTCGGAGCTGCTCTCGTCCGACATGCCATCGTCTTCATCTTCATCGTCATCGTCGTCGGCAACCGAGACTTCCTCCTCCCCACTGGCGTCTTCATCCATCATGCCATCCGCATCCCGGTCATCTTCCATCTCGCCCTCCGCATCCATATCAGCAACCTCGCCTACACCCTCTGCCCCTTCAGTGGTAGTCTCGGCAGGCATCCCGCGAGCGGTCTTCGGGGTCAGAGTTTGCGTGCTCGCCCTCGACCTCGAAGTACGATTGACAGTAGCAGGCGTGATGGTCCTAGTCGAAGCGCGTTTCGTAGGCGGCCTAGCAGGACTATCCCCTGCCTTGGTCGTCGTTCCGAATCCTCGATTGTTCGAAGAAGCATTCGACGGGAACGACGAAGGCGGAGTCGCTTCAACACCCTTCGGCCTCCCAGGCCTCCTCCTCGCAGCCTTGGGCTTCACATTATCCACCAAAGGCGAAACAGGTCGAGCAACCATCGGCGGGGTATGAACCACCGTCGCAGCACTCGTCACCCTCTCACCCGCACCACCAACCTCATCTTGGTCATCATCCGATGCATCCGAGTCCGAATCCGAATCGGCACTATCGTACTCCCTCCCTGCCCTCTGCCATTCCTGCACAACAGCCTGCACCCCACCAACACCACTCTGGTCCACCATCTCCGGTTGCGGTGCTTGACCCTCGATAGAATCCCTCAAGTCGATCAACACGTACTCCCCACCCATCCCAGTAGAGTAATCCGGGAACCCATCGATCGGGGAAGGCTCATCATCAAACAACATATTATGTGGATGGTCCATCACAAGCTGAGGCGAAATACCCGCATTCATCGGCGGAGCCGACGAAGAGTGGGGGTGGTGCTGGTGACTATGAACCGAAGAGATGGGCGAAGGCATCGTCGCAGGGGACTCAACGACGTGTGACTGATGTTGATGCTGAACTTGAGGATGCTGGGGCTGGTGGGTTGGGTGGCGTTGACCATACACATGGGCAGCAGCTGCCATCTCGATTTCCATAGGGTTCACGACAACGTCCACGTCCATTCCTTCTGATCCAACCATCCCCATCCCTTCCAATCCCATCCCACCTCCCATTCCCTCACTCACGTCCAACTCTGGCAGATGTTGCTGCGTCTGGACGTCCTGGACATTCGGAATGCAGGCCACACTCGAACTGGCCATCATATCTCGCAAGAGCTTCGTCGCAGAGGCATCTCCATTCGAAGACGTAAGCGAGGAAGACACCGGCGTACCAGGAGCGTAAGAAGAAGCTGAAGAGGCCGTAGAGTGGGTCGAGGAAGAAGAGGTCGTGAGCTGAGAGGAAGTCGATGACGACGATGACGCTGAGCGCGGGCCGTGGCCATGCACATTGTGTGCGGCGTAAGGAGGGATATGAACGAGTTGAAGCTGGGGAGGGGAGGTATACGACTGCGAAGTCCTCGGGGCTTGCTGATATTGCGCGGGATATTGAGCCTGCTGCCCTTGCGACGCCACACCCGAAGCGTCGTAATACGCCATAGGCGCTGAAGAAGGCGCCGAGTGAGCATGTCGTCGCTGGTCGTATTGAGGGTCCTGCGGTTGGGAGTAGGAGGCAATGGGCACTTGTTGCTGTGACTGCACAGCACCCGGATATCCCGAGGCATGGCTTGCTCGTCTGTCCCGACCATATTCTCTGTACATCTTCTCATGCTGTCCCGCATACGAGTTGTCGACGCTGTTGAAGTCGTCCACCGCTGCATACCCTGGTTGGCTAAGCGGAGAAGACCGGCTGTTGGGCTGCTGCAGAGGTGAGCGGCGCTGCTGTTGTTGCGGATACCTCGCATAAGGATGGTAAGCATTCCCAGATGTCTGGCGCTGATGCTGATGATGGGGGTTGGAAAGATACGGGGACGACGGAGAGGTCGATACGGGAGGAGAAGGCGGTAGCTGCATAGCGGTAGAGGCCCGACGAGCGGCGAGTGCATCATGAGAATATGCGGCCTGCTGGTGGCCGTGATACGAATACGCAGCAGGAGGCCCGACCCTATTCGGAAGGGAAGAAGCCAAAGGAACGGGGGCAGAGGCCGTAGGTGATCCAAGCATACCACCAGAGGTAGCTGACAAAGGCGTGAGTGCGGCAGGGGTCAGCGGCAGAGGAACCTGGCTGGGCGACAGGGAAGCCATGGATGAAGTGGGCGAAACGGAGGGATTACCGATGGGCATACTGAGATTGAGAGCAAAGGTGCTAGGGTGGGGGGAAGGCTGGTGGTTGGGCTGATCAGAAGCGTAGTGAACAGTATTCGTAGTCGGAGATGGATGGTGCCACTCTGAGTCCATATCCAAATCGAACAAGATTGGCTGCGAGTTAGAGCTGGCCTGGGTCACGATAGCGGGCAGCTGCTGGTGCTGGTGCTGCCTGTAAGCCATCGCCTGGGAGTAGCCTTCCTGAGGACGACGAGTGGGAGTAGGTGAGTGAATGGCAGCAGGTGGGCCGTGGACTGCCCTAGAGTGGGTGGCGGTGCCCTGACTCTGGGTGGGTGAGCCTGTCACTGGGCCACTGCTGCTCGAACCTGGTGTCGCCCCACCTGTCGAAGATGCAGTCGCAGCCTCGATATGCTAGAGCCCCCGCATGAATTTTGCAGAGGAGAGGTGGTGGTAGAGAGCGGTCAAGGGAGGCGAGTAAGCGGACAAGACGCATGATGGTTGATGTCGGAAATAAAGCAAGTCAGAAATCGTGACTATTGCGTCTGGATCGATGGGCGACTCACGATCTGCTGCTGCCTCTGCTGGCTGGCGTTCGCAGGCTCTGGCGAGGGCCAGGTGATATAATTCGTGCAGTCACCGGTGGTGGTGGAGGCACTGGAGTAGCTGCGCGGAACGTGAGCAAACAGCAGCAAAGGACACGCTCGGCGGACGTACTCGTAGGAAGCCGCGGCGAGATCACCAGTGGAGACGTAGGCGGGGTTGGCGAGATAGGCGTCGTAGTCGGCAGGGACGGTGTCGAATGGGGCGGCGGGGGCGGGGGAGAAGGGCTCGGGGGCGCTGGCGAAGGGGACATCGGGAGACCTGGGCATGTTCTGAGGCTGTCTGTGGGGGTGGAAGAAACGGTTGAAGGCAGCAAAGAGGGGCGCTGGGGCGGAGGACATCTTGTAGCGATCGGCGGCGGCCTGGAGGTGCGGGTAAACTGATTCTAAATGATGAAATATTTAGTTTCGGGAGGCTTGGCAAGGGAAGCTCCAGGCCAGACGCTGGGAAAAGACAAACGACGGCAAGACAAGACAAAAAATAAATGAGAAGAAAAAAAAGAAAGGGCGAAAAAAAGACTTGTAGGGAGCAGCAGAAGGGCCATCTCCCAGTCGCTGCTTCCAAAAGGGCCAGCGTGACCTCAGCCCGAGCCCCATTGGTCCATCAAATCGAATCTCAGAACTCAGATCCTGGTTATTACAATTTAGATCTCCAGATCCAGCCTCACCCGGTGGTCTGGCTCCCGTGCCTGTCACTGCGCCTCTGCCCATGACTTATCTTATCATATCTGATTCCTCATGCTCGCTTCTTCCTCTCTCCACCTCTGCAGTGCCACTCACCTAGACGCCGTCGTTCTGGTCCTTGCTCGGACCAAGTAAACCCTAAATCCGCACCTCCAAACTCATCCATCAACCACATACGCGAACGAGCGCATAGAATACACTGACCCTAATATCACGGAGGCTGCTCACGCGCACGGTCCACTACCACTCAACTCAGTGTCGTGGGATGCCGAGTCCTCTTTCAATGTATCCACCATCGGTCCCTTTGCAGGGTCGTCCCATGACGACCTGTTAACAGCGGGGATCTTTAAATTGATTTCCCAAGGAGAAAAAAGAAAAAGAAATAAAAAATACGGTAGGCACCGCAACCTCTTCCCATCCATTTTCCAAAATATTAAAATTAGATTCTCGATAACGCGCGCTTATCCTGGCCAGCTTCCGTCGGAATACCAAGTCACCGTACTATCACTTTGGTGGCGTTTAACCGCTGCCATTGGCGCCCTGACGCTGGTATGGCGCACTATGGCGCGCGGTCCTCCATATCGTACGTACGTCGTCTAACGATGGGCAGCACACAAACAGGCACGGCGTTTATCTTCCCTATCTACGCGCGTTTATTATCCGAAACTGGTTTAGGTGGGTCGTTCGAGTCAAAGCACACTTATCAGGCCTCGTTTCCATTTCAACAGCATTTCAGGCCATTGGGCGCTGGACCTACAGGTGTTTACAAGTCGCCTCGTGGCATCAATGAGCTTTTAAGGGAGTAAAACCGGGCATGGGTAAGATGCTTTACCAAATTCCATTTCCTTGTAACCGTAATTCCAGGCGCCTCGTGTTGGCCACGACCTCGACCTCAGTGCCACACAGCACTATTAAACCGACCGTCGATTTCCATAAAGGTAAGAGTGCGTTCTCGTTATGACGACGTTCATTTAATGTGCAGGACTCTTCACAGCAATCACACAAGAGAGGTTACGTACGTGAATACTGCGGGGTACGCGTCTTTAGCGCCCTCACCGTTCACGACTGGTCTCTCCGGTAGTCTGACAATAGGATCATGTAGGGAGCGCTGTACTTGGGTATTATATAGCCCGTGGTAGGTCCGCAGCTTTCTTCCACCGCAATAATCTATACATAGTAGGCTATATATCTCTCTCAACAGGTAAACATCAACCCTTCGCAATCTCCGAAAGCCCGGGAAATTCGGAAGGCTGCAATCAGACAGACTCAGACGCTCCATTCGAGGTCAACTTGGTGGCTTAGCGCTACTATAACAGCTTTTACGTTACCATTGGGGTCATCTCGGAGTCTGGTCTGTCGACAATGGATGTGAACGGACAGTTCTCGATGGTTCTCTGTCCGTCCTTGATACTTTGATCGGTATCACCATCACAGCGATTCCTGAAACAATCGTCGTCTTGCAGTTAAGCAGAGGTATACAAGTTGAGCAAATACGATACGATGGCTGATCATACCTGTGTGAGCCGTTTTAAACGTGGGTATGCTGAATCGGTGGCAAGTACACTCACTATCCACACAAACACAAATGTGGATATCTCCCCGGGAATTTGGGATAACAGCCGATGCAGGGCGTTAAGGGATGTGGTAAGTTCAACGCAGTACTGGATAGATCTAAAGGCACATTAGCAGTTAAGGTGATGTGTCGTTATTTCGAGTGCGGTCGGGCCTCAGAGGTGAAACCCTAGAAATTGAACTCGGAGGGCGAAGTTGGGAAGCGCATCACCACCACCATCACGTCGAGCGAAAAACCCAGACTCATCATGATATGGCGTAAAAGTGTGAGATGGATGCTGTAAGTGAGGGTTCTCAGTTTCCCCGTGCTACAAGACCTGAAGTTAAGGAACGCTCGGAGGGATCGTTACTCGATGAGTACCCTTCGTGAATCAGGTAGCATCTTCATCTTTGTGCCACGACCATCGCTCATGGACGCCATTTATGGTATAACTACGATGCAACAGCAGCTGTAGCAACAATCGAAAATGTAAACCATTAAGGCTTAATGCAAAGGCATCCTCTGAAATCCATCTAACCCACCTACCACCCTCGTTTCACTGACAGATTATTTTATTGAATTTAATTCACATACACACCGGCACCCAACTCAATTAAACACCAACTCTGGCAAACGGACTACCTAAACAACTATACCCACTCATCCGGGGCCGCGATGCACTTGGCACGCACAATACATTCCCCGCACCCGCACCCGCTGCCCTACCTCTAGACCCCGATCGTGTTTTGGTTTCGTCTAGGCGACACGATTTTTGGGCTGAGACAATCCCCCGATTACCATCACCCCCACCGAACGCCCCAGATTCAACAACGACTCGGAAAATACAGAGACATGTGTAGTCGATCAGACACGTTTGGTGGCTTGGCGATTGACCACTGCATAATTGTGCTGAGCCCTAGTGGGACCTTGCATCTTGCATGGCGGGACAGCTTAAAGGAATAAAGAAAAATAAGATGCCGCCTTGCTATTATCGCACCAATTCAATTGAAGGTAACTGCGAAGGTCGCGTCTCACCATGTACACCACACCCATCTATCTGGTCTGTCCATCTGTCCATTTTCCCTGCTCGCTTGCGCCTCTGCCTTGAAAGCCCTTTTTCGCGTTTGATGCATGATGATACTAATTTAGGATACTCCCGAGGTCGTCCCGAGGGCCAAAATAATCAGCATAAGTGATTTCCGGGTCCACTATCACTCAGTCTGGGTGCAAGGTCGGAGCACCTCTTCCAGCGTCCAACGTTCTATCACCGCGACTGGTGGAGGATGCCAGTGGGCAGCGGATAGGCGGCGGGCGAGAGTGGAGTATGTCTATCGGAGAGACGGAGGCGGCACGGAATCGATCAAAGCGCCTCTTCGCTTCGCCTCCGCACGTGCGCATTCTAGTGGTCCATGGTCCATACCGCACGTATGTAGCTCTCTACATATGGTTTTTGTGTTGGTACGGATCTTCCTTTATCGAGTATAGTCTCTCTCGCTCTGGTGACTCTGGTGCAAGTGACTCTATTGGCATTTCCTGTCATTCTCGGTTCAACAGCGAGCTTAGAAGTTCGAGAAGAAGCTTTGACGGTCCAGGGCGCCAATACGCGCTATTGCAAGCGCTTAAGCGAGGCCGGCGACCGAGGGTGTGAGCGAGGGTGTGCATCATCATTATGGAGAGTTGGGTGCAGAGTACGGAGTGCCTCCGATGATATGGGAGTGCTGGCCCAAAACACCATTGTTGACGATCGAATCGCGGATTTCTGGGTGTCCGATTGGTAGGCTAACCTACATACTTGACCACGCTCTCCAATCTCTGTGTAACAGCTAGGCACGCATGGACAAGTATGGATGGTAGTCGGACCCGAACCGGTCAGAGGGACTCGAGCGGAACAAAACCGTTCACGGCTATATGCCACTAACCTCAACTGGAACCCATGGTCCCAGCACCATACCGTGAATAGGGAAGAAGCGCACGAGGTCCGGCCTCTGGCCTTGGTATTTTCGTCCATTTCACCAACCTTCGTCAAGTTAGGTCAAGTTAGGTCAAGTTGTGCTCATAATTGAGGCACATTGATAGAGTATTTTGTCTCCGGCGACGGTCCAACCGGCAATTGCAGTTGCCTTACCCGCGGGGAAGACTTGGGCCACACCATGCGGCCCCTGCGGCCTCTTCACTCTGCGCTCGATCACCTGAGTGTGTGGCGGGTGTTCTGGGATGGGATCGCCAACTATCTCGACGGGTATGGTCTGCTTTGACATTTCCAGAAAGCGTCATTCCTGCCCGCCTGGATAGCGATAGTGATAGTGATAGGATCGGGGAATACCTTTGCCCTCTTGACCTGGATAAGACCACAGTGTGGGACGGAAAGCGGTCCATACGCCCGGGTTAGATAGCAAGCGCTGTATTCCTTTATCGGCCGAAACACAGATTAGATTAGCGCTCGCGTTGTCAAGCTCATCAACCGAGAGGAAGTCTCACTCAGCAGCAATGCTACCAAGTAACAGGGAACAACCGTCGACAGATTGGTGTTCTCAACCATGCCGTTGAGTTAGATGCAATCTCCTCCGGACATGATTGCTGTTGCGGAAAAATGGTAAGACAAAAAGACCTGTCGAGCATCCGTCACGATGACTAGACACTGAATGATATTTTTCGGTGACAAGTGGACCGGGTTTTGAGCGGTTTAACAGCCTGATGGAGACCCGAAACACCATTCTACACTCGAAAATGTTTGACGCCTTTTCGAACTCGTCGACGAGACCCGACCCGACCCGACCTCGTTTGATCATATGAAGCCTCTGGCACGCTGTGCGAAGAAACTTGGACACGCATGGGATCGAAGTAGAGGTGCTGTGAAGCGCCTAGGGCAGTCCATGAAAGTCCCGTCAAAGTGTCTTCTATGGCACACCCAAATTAAACTTCAATTCAGAAGAAGGTGATCACCCAACTTACATGGGATGTGCTTTACCTTTTTGCGAAGCCTAAACGTGATGTGGGTGACGAAAGACGTCGATACGATGTCTTTGCGGGAGAAGGAAGGACGGAATCGTAGTTACCAACAACGTGCTCTAGTGGCAACAGAGCGCTCAATCAACGTTGCACTGAGATCTCGCTGTCAAACCGTCTCTGCAAGTCGACGTCACTCGACTTCCGCCTCGGAAGTGTCTTCAGCGCCTATTGACAGTGGGTGTTCTTTCGTCCGTACGTTCTCCCGCGTGGCGGTCGTCTAACTTTGGTCTTTCAGCAGCCCTTTTGAAAGGGACGACTTGCAAGTGCAGACCTACATCTGAGGAAGGGAAATGACCAATTGGAAGTCGTAGGATCTGGAGATTAAAACTAACTCTGACTTTGAGCCACTTGAACGGAACATAAACCTTTTCATTATCACTTACGAGAACGCGAAACCTTGATCGTGACCCGGTATCCAGGCTCAAACCAGTATGCCAAGGAAGGCTTGCAGTCGTAGTCAAACACTAGCAGTCCAGCTAGGTTAGCCCTTGCGATAACGCCGATCGTGGAGTCCTAAGAAAGCCTTTCTAACTCGAGCACATGCCTGTAACACAACTTGGTTTTCGAAAGAGTCAGGTTCCCCGAGATCCACCACTAAAAAAAGCTTACCATTGTTTATTACTGTTAAGAATTAGAAAGTCGCTTCGCCTCGGGCGAGTACATCTCCGACCCAATCTTCAAAAGTGAAGCAGCTCAGAATTATCAGCGGGAAGGGTTCGACGTTCCCAACTTCGACGTAGCTCTTCTTCACCGAGGGTCAGAGGACTACCATTCTTCCAATAAACTTGAGTGATCTTTGTATCAAATGTTGAACCAGATAAACTTGCCTCTGAGAAAAGAGCAAAACATGTCAAGTGCTAGACATACGCCCCAGAAACTTCGCAAGCAAGAGTTCGCATCGCCGTGACATTTACTCGTGTGGCGGCGGCGTGTAGCATACCAAATCCTTGAGCGCATGGCAAATCCATGACCGCCATAGGAAAGTGATCTGTCCAATATAGAAAGTTTTCCAATCAGAACATGACATACAAAAGTGGGTATCAAGTACTAGGTCCTTTGGCAGTTTGGATATCTTTACAAGCTTCGCCGTCGTTGATAGAGTCGGTCGGACGACCGGCTTGTTTTAGACGGCAAAAATGGTGAGATCAAGCTCTGTTATGTATGCTAGTGACCAAGTGGGGGTATGTGTTGGACCCTTGTCCGCTCGACCGCACCTCAATTAGATTGTTCCTACCCAGAGCAGGGAGAGCCATGAGACCATTTGACCTGGACCATTTTCACAATCAAAGAAAATCCATTGAGATGATAACCGCCGAGAGGGTCGGTGGGAAGGGCCGATGGACGGTGGTTCCTGACTATGATTGAGGCAAGACTTTACTATCATCATGACATGTCGTATTCGCCGACCAGCTGGTATGTTTCGCGGAAACCGACCCAGGCTCGTTGGCACATCCCCAAGGCGCACACCAGAGGAAAATGGAAGATTAAACACGCTCTAGCACAGTCTGTGTATCTCTCAAACTTGAACGAAGAGTCGAAGTGGAGCTTGGGATTCGCCACGTATCACCATTCTCTTTACACTCGGTGTACCGGCTACCTACTTCGACGCGGCGAAACCACGCGCACTAGCCTGATTGCATTGCACCCTCGACGCGCGCCCTGCCTTTACCCCACAACACAAGATCCGCCACTGGGAACGTTCCTGAAATTTGTTCGGACCCGACAACATGCAAAACAAGAACAAGGAACGCCCCTTCTGTCCAATCAACATCGAGGTTGGTCAGGACGAACGAACGCATGACGGTGCGCTTTGAGCTGCTTTGAGGAACCACCGCAGATATCGGTCGGAGAGGATGATGGATCGAAACATTTTATATCGGGCGCCGTAGGTGTGCAGATACGTACGTGAACGCCGCCGACAAGTCGAGCGTTTCTTGTGAAGATCATACCGCTCTAAGTGTTCAAGACGCCGGAGCGATGCAGGGCTCCAGACAGCAGTGAAGAATCGAGAAAGAACCAACAGACCGCATACCATGGGTCGGAATAGGTCGGGGTCCGGCTCAAAGTTCAAGGAAATGAGCACTGCAGTCTGGGCTGGATCTCCCGGTCCCGTCACACCGAGAGGTAGATGGAATGCACTCTTACTCTGGCGTCAAAGTCTGGCCTTACTACGCCTGTGCTTGTTGACCTCGTTGACCAGTGACTGTGACTCGATCAGTTGTAACCGTCTGTTGCAGCGAGGCTAAGGATAGCCGTAGATGGCCTCAACAGGACCCGGAATTGGTTTGCACAGTCTACCGTATAAGCGTGATATCCCCAATCCTCGCATTCCGCCCAATTTCACTCGTCTAAGTCAATCACCATGAGGGTTGCAATGATTTGGTTCGGCGATTGGGATCGATGATATGTTGGTGCTTCTTTTCTATAGTGGTGTGTATATGGGAGCCGGTATCGACTCATTCAAATTGTGTTCGTTGCTACAACGAATCCCGAAGCTATGTAAACCTGTCATTTCCAACGGCGACGGAAAACACGGAAAAACACACGGAAAAACCAAACGCGCACTACGACTTTCATAGCAGCAGACTTCATTGAACTGCTCGGTCCCTACTTGTATTAATAAAGCTGTCTCTAAGAAGAGCAGAAATTAAACGGAAACAACGGAAATGCTGAAATTCCAAAGTTGGCAAATGCTCACCAAGATCAACTTCATAGCACTCGTGACAATCGTGTTGATGGTCATGGAGATTTCAGCTGTTAGGTTTAGCTTTCCACTGATTAGTGAAGTCTGCGATTGCACACGTATACCGAGTCGAGCGGCATATTCAAGCTGATTGGCCTACAAATGACGGACAAGCCCACACACGCAGAGCCGGAAATCGGCTCCGGCAAAGTAAGGTTTACTCTCTCCATCGTCACCTAACTCCCGGATCCTGGAACAGTCCAAAATGCAAAGCTGGATAGTGTCGCAACTCGCCTACGAAGTCGGGACTTCTTTGAGGACAATGTGGCCCAAAGGGTCCGCTAGATATGACGTGCACAGCGCGGTCTGATAGATACGGCGCCCTGCTGCCTGAAGGTCCGTGTTTTGGGCAGGGTAAGGATGGAAGAAACCTGTTCTAGGACTAGGCAGGTAAGTCAGCACCATGTCAGTGGGAGAAATGTATGCGCTTACACGGTAGAAGCACCGCTTCGTTGACGCAGGCGATAACCAGGTGAACGGCTAGGCGACCCACGATATAGCAATTTCGAAGACAATGGCCAGAGCTGTAAAACTTCAATACCTAGTTCATACGCGCCGCCCCGCATTGAGTTTGGGACATGATAGCTCAATCTCATGTTGGAGGAAGTCATAAGGAGGATCATTCAATCGGAAATGAACATTCATTACCTTTGCGATATCCAGGCTCAAACGGAAAGCAACATAATTCCGGTACGATGGTGGCTGAGATCTAGAGATGGGAGGACTTACCCAGACCAGGACAGATGCGGCCAGAAGGAGCCAAGAACGCAATCTATAAGCATACAAACCTCAGCCTCTTGTCATCCATCTGTGACGATGTGAGGTAGTTGTGTCTCCGTTTACCTGGTGTAAAGAGGTGAGCTAACTTTGGTCACGGTATGAATGCACAGTAAATCGCGTACGTAAAAGAATGAGAGATTTCGACACAGCGAATTGTCGGAATAATTGAAGCCGATTATGGCTAGTCACGGCTTGAAAAAGTACAAGGGCCAACAGAACGGCACAAGCCCTTGTATACGAAGACCACTGTAAACATTCACGAAACTGCTTGCCTCGATCCATATCTAGGATTATTGAAGGTCCCATGAGCGTCTGAATAGAAAGCATCGAGAAAGAGAAAAGTCTTACGGAATAGAACCGACTGAAACAATTGAATTCGTGGCAAGAAGCGATCCAGTGCTGCGATCCACGGCTCCCAGAGAGAAAGAGGACAGCATCGTCCACTGAAAAGTAAATAGGACTCCGTTTCGAAGATAGGCGCCACACCGGGATTGCCTGCAGTAACACAAACTGGGCCGAAATTTCACAGACTCAGGCGAGGCTATGGCTGTTCCACATATCCCTCGAGAAGCTTGGGTCCTAGGGTTCCCATAGAAAACAGTATATTCATCAGCTCCGTCGAGGAAGTCAATGAGAGGAGATACTCACTATAGTCAATCGATCAAGCCGAGTCAGAGACTTCGTAACACTCAGGTCTCAAAATGGAACGCTTCGTCCAGGAAGCTGCTGCGCTCGGGAGCAAGACACCGTTGTACCAAGAGTGGGAATAGGTAAGTTGTATTGACCTTCATAGAGTATGATTCGGTTGAAGACGGGTCACAAGAACGATAGTAGCTTAGCGAAGCACTCCACTCCATGCAGATTCGCCATTGTTACGAAAGGGAGCGGGTACCACCGCCGATAGAAGCAGATCAGCCCGTCGGATTGGCGCACAGAGTACTGGATGATTTTGGCATTGGGCTGTAGCCACGTATTCCCAAGTAAATTCTAGAATCAGGAACGGCAGGTTCAGAGAAAGCATATTGTGGATAAGGTCTGCTACGAACCTTGGACTAGAGGAGGAGGAGAGGAACCCGAATGGAGAAAGTCAAATTGGAGTAACTCCGTTCTCCTTGTAGGAAACTTCCTCATCCATGTTGGCCAGTATTCACCGGACGTATATCGTTCTCCGACAGTACGGCGATCTGATAGCGGGAAAGATGTGAAAGAGTGACAAGAAGCGCTGGAACGCCATCGTTCCATTGTAGACGGGAGCCAAGAAGCTCGACTTTGCATCAAGCGTATACCCAGTCCAAGTCTGACAGTTGCGAGGATATGCATCAGGTTTGGCAGAAGAAAGCTGTGTGATCCACCGGCTCGAACGAGCATGAGGAATCGGATTGCAGCGGATCATGAGCCTTTCATTAATGCCCCCCAAGGACTTTGTACCAGTGTCAAGAGGCTCAGCCCTATATTGACTACTCATTATACTGTATGACCCGGATCGAACCCAGAAAAGACTCACTGAGGGATCCATCGTGCGACGTCGCGCAGCTTGGGAGACTGAAGGCAAGGTGCAAAACCATGTAAGACCAGCATTTCGTGCAGATCCCAGATATCATATAACTCTTCCACGTAGGAGCAAAAACGCTGTCGTTCTATCTGCCTCCCGAGCACGTTAAGCAGCGATGAGGGGAGGAAGGAATGGTTGCTTTGATAGAGGCTCGACGTCAACGCCACGAAACGAACGGCGCGTTGGGCGCGTTAGATCACGCTGGTGAGAAAGGCTGACTCAGTACATCAAATTCTCACGACCGAAAATCCCATGCTTCCCCCATTTTGAGCGGAACAGGGGCTTTTTTGTCGCTTCGACTGAGGACGGTTCACCTGTCCTGTCCCCGACCAGAACACAGTCAAAGGGTGACAGCAGCCTCAACACTGTTCGACAAGAGCATTGTTGTTGAAGTGATCAAGGATGTTGAAGACTCCTTAGCCACACTAGTTAGGGCCATCAGGTCATGGGCCTCCTGGACGCTCTGGCTGGCATGACTTGGGGCACCAGCCTGAGGGGGACTATTATGATGTAGCCACTAAGTCCTTCGCGCCTCAAGTAGTTTGTAATGAACTCTGCACTCGCTGCGCGGCAGGCTCACTGTCTCAGACCTGTAGGCACTACAATCGCGATCAAGCAGATGCACGACAATGAAATCGGTTTCTGTATCATTACAATCCAAAGTGCTACAATTCGTCTTGCCAGAGCCGATTGACCATGAACCAATCATGTTCTGGTCGTATCGGCTTCATTGGCCCTACGTTATCGTGCCACTTAAGTTTCTGGTTTATGTTATAAGGATAGTGAGCGTATCTTTCCTCAGCCACAAGCACCATTTCTCCGCCTCCGCCTCCATTATCTCTACCTCTCCTCTCAGCAGCCTTGGCAGCGAACTCATTGATCTGCCGCTGCACGTCTTCCGGCACCAGGCCCCCGTCATCCTGCTCCCCAACGTTGTATCGACCAGTCCAGTCAAAGTCGATAAGCTTCACTTTGCCCTGAATGTCGAACAAAACATTTGGAGAGCGTAGGTCGCCAAAAACGTACCCGGCCGAATGAAGAA